>CM055125.1:148822951-148945451 GCA_029206835.1 Rana muscosa
CTCCCCATTGTAGTAGGGAGGTGAAGGCCACTTACTGATGTTTCCTCGGGCCGGTGTGTTCTGTGAATGCACTGAGTCTGTAATTGCAAGCTCACCAGCCTCCCCTTTGCTTCCAGTAACTGGAGTTCACACACCGGAGAAAGGTCCAACACTTGTTTATTTGACACTCCAATACGCAAAGCACAATAAACAGTTCTTTTGCAGCAAACTGGTTGGGACCTATAACCTTGCCAACGGTGGGGCGAGCAGATCGAGGCACTTCCTAAAGTTTGAGTTCTATGCCACTGTACTATGACCAGCGGCGCCTAAGCCAATCCGGCTGTTACAGAACAGGAAGGATGGGGTCTCTTCCAGCAACCCCTATGAACAGCAATGGAGCCCTCTTCGATACGCTGTGGCCCCTATCAGGGGGATGTGTCCTCCCAAGAGAGTTCCCAGAGGCCCACTGTCACCGGGTTGGTGCTGCTCCGGGTCTCCAGTGGGTAACCTCCCCGGCCTCCTCACCTCAGGTACGAGTCCCTCCGCTCAGGGACCCTCGGACAGTCCACCCTAGCGGGACCCAGTCGAAGGTACTGGGCCCCAGGCCTCCTCGATAGTACCTCACCCCAGGCTAAAGGTGCCTGGGATGGACGCCAACATGACTCCGGACCAGGCCATGGGCACCTGGACCAGACTCCTGGATCTCCCGCACCCAGGCCTAAGGGCCCTGGGTGCAGACCGCAACCCTCCTCCTCCGAGGACCTCCTTCTCCGCAAGACGACGACGACGACCTCGTGGTCAGGGCGTCTCCCCCTTTTATCTCCTCCCTTCAACGGCCCGGCGGGTTCCCCGCCCCAGCCATACCATCTCCGGGAAGAGACCAAACAGGGAGCACTGCAGGGGATGATTCTACCTGAAGCCTGTGGGTACTCCGCCACCCACAGGCAAAGGAGAATATTACATCCTCCAATCCTCCACGAAACAAAAAGGGGTCTGAATCCTAACACAATTATACACCTGGGTCACACTATTGCCCAGGTGTATCCCATCAATTTGAGGACCCCGCTACACTTTCATGAAAGGAATAAAAAACAATCAATATGCCACACACCAGGAAGTGTGTTTGACCGATAATTGGAAGATATGATTGTAAATTGTCAATCATCTCTTTTGTTTGACACGCAATCTCGTACACAATATGATTACATTTGTGAACTATACGAAAGGAGGGTGTTCCCTAAGTGGACTTTTAAGGCACCCACATAATTTGTAGAAAAAAAACTTATTTTAATAAGCGCGATAAAAACAAAATATGTTGGAACGGTTACAATTACTGTGTACAAAATCACCACAATGATTGACTGTAAGTTCTCGTAATTCACCCGACGCATTTCAGAGTATCTGTCTCCTTCTTCAGGGTGTTTATAAGAAGGTCAATCATACATCTATAACGGGGTTCGACAAACCCCGGACGCCAGGTTGTAGTAATAGCAAAAAGTCAAATACAGAGTATAAAAAAATGTACAATGAACACTGGTAGGATAATATATATATATAAGTGTGTGTGTGTGTGTATAGATAGATAGATAGATAGATAGATACATAGCCTCTTCAATACAATCCCTTTTGTATGCATCTTGTTTATAGATTTTCTAAAAACTCTTAGGCCTCATGCCCACGGACGTTTTTACAGCCGCATTTTTGAGCGTTTTTTACAGCTTAAAAATGCCTGTCCATGTTAGTCTATAGCTTCATGCCCACCTAGACGTTTTTGAGCTGCAAATAGCATAGACGTTTTTAAGCTGTAAAAAAAACCCAGGACCAGTGCGTTCCTCAGCGTCAGAATTAGGCAGAAAAAAACGCGCGGTCGCGTTTTGAGCTCCGAGGTTCTTTTTTTTTTTTCTTTTTTTTTTTTTTTTTCAAAAAAAAAATATTTACAATAACATGGACAGGCGTTTTTAAGCTGTAAAAAACGCAGCTGTAAAAACGTCAGTGGGCATGAGGCCTTATAGTTAAAAAACAAAAGAAAAAAACCCCATATATTAGTTGAATCATACAACTTACAATGCCCCCTATTATAATTTACTACTTTTACTTACAGGGCTACGCCCTCCCTTTGGCTTCAGTGTTGTCAGCTGTCCAGTGCCTCTCATGCTAGCCCGGCTGTACTTCATTCTTATTGGATGGTATACTAAAATATGCTGTAAAGACCAGCTACTTTAACAGGCAGATTTTTGGAGACACACTTCTGCTTATATTCTTTGTTTTTAAATAGCTGTATTGTAATGTTTCCCTTAAGATATCGCCACAAAGTATGTGAGTCTACACAATATTTATTGTTATTGTAACTTGCATGCCATAAATAATGTTGTTCTTTGTATACTCTGTATTTTGACTTTTTGCTATTACTACATTATAGATGTATGATTGACCTTCTTATAAACATCCCTGAAGAAGGAGACTTAGATACTCTGAAACGCGTCGGGTGAATTACGAGAACCTTACAGTCAATCGTTGTGGTGATTTTGTACGCAGAAATTGTAACCATTACAACATATTTTGTTTTTATTGCGCTTATTGTGTTTAACCACTTGCCGCCCGCCCTATAGCGGATTGACGTTGGCAAAGTGGTTTTAAAATCCTGACTGGACGTCAGTTTGACACCCCGTAACACCGATCTAGGTAAAGAGTCTCCGACGGAGACTCTTTGGACACGGCTGATCACGTGGTAATCACGGCTGATCACATGTAAACAGGAAAAGCCGGTAATCGGCTTTTCCTCACTCGCGTCTGTCAGACGCGAGTAGAGGAGAGCCGATCGGCTGCTCCTCTGACAGGGGGGGGGGTTTGTGCTGATCAATTATCAGCACAGCCCCCCCGAGGATGCCACTGGACCACCAGGGATGCCACTGGACCCCCAGGGATGTCCGCCCGTCCGTGCCGCCTATCTGTGCCCGTCCGCGCCGCCTCATTGGTGCCCGTCCGCGCCGCCTCATTGGTGCCCGTCCGCGCCGCCTCATTGGTGCCCATCCGCGCCGCCTCATTGGTGCCCATCCGCGCCGCCTCATTGGTGCCCATCTGCGCCGCCTCATTGGTGCCCATCAGTGAAGGAGAAAACTTACTTAATTACAAAGTTTTGTAACTGAAACAAAAAAGTGTGTTTTTTTTTTTTTTTTTTGTTTTGTTTTTTTTTCTTCAAAATTTTCGGTCTTTTTTAAATTATTTTAGCAGAAAATAAAAATCGCAGAGGTGATCAAATACCACCAAAAGAAAGCTCTATGTGTGGGAACAAAATGATAAAAATTTAGTTTGGGTACAGTGTAGCACAACCGCGCAATTGTCATTCAAAGTGCAACAGCGCAGAAAGCTGAAAATTGGTCTGGGCAGGAAGCTGTATAAGTGCCCTGTATGGAAGTGGTTAATAAAATATGTTTTTTTCTACAAAATAAGGTTAGTGCCTTAAAAGTCCACTTAGGGGACACCCTCCTTTCGTCTAGTTAATTTGGATGTGGCACCTTACAGGGACACCCTCACCGATACAACTTTCTTTATCGTACACCATGGGACACAGAGCTAGTCATTACATAATGGGTTAAGGGTCACCAGCGGTGATTGGACACTGGCACAACCAATGGAAGACAGTTCCCCTCCATATAACCCCTCCCATCAGGGAAGTACCTCAGTTTTTTCGCCAGTGTCGAAAGGTGTTGGACGCGTTAGGAGGTGCTAAAGGAAAGCTCTACCAAAGAGACCCTCTGGGGGTAAAAGAGCTATGCTTTCGGATCCATCCAAGACGCCTACAAATGAGCTGAATCTGGATGGGATCCGGGCCTCATCCATGAGGCGTCGCCTGTAATGTCTCTCTTCGGAGGACTGGGCTCTAAGATCCAGCACTTTCGCTATTTCGCTATAAAGTCCTGGTAAGAGTCTTGTACAAGGCCCAGGGGAGAGGTATCCTTTAAATAGGAACCCATATCCCTGAAGGTTGGCACACATAGCCCACCGTGAAGGGTGAAGTTTGGTATCTGTCTGAAAACTTTCAGCAGAAAAACCTGCGGCGTGGATAAGGTGAGATTAGAAGGTCCATAACTAGGTTGGGACCTTTTTCAAAAAGTGGATGTCTTCTTTTTTTCCACCACTGGGGGGAGTAAAGAGCTGAATATACTCACCTCACTCTGTTCAGTGTCGGCTTCGGCGAAGTACACTGCTCGTCACCTCCGCTGCTGAGCTTGCTTGAGCACCCCGCTCCTCCTTCCGGTGGCCGATACAGACACCTGCAGATGCAGGTAAGTGGGGACAGGGGCTGATGAGAGTCCTCTCTCACTATGGCCACCACCATAGCGCTAAAGGCCGCGCGGGAGCGCGCTTTATCGGAGGGGGGGGGGCCGAGGCGTGCGCGGGCACGTGGCGCGCGCAGGCACAGAAACGGCGCCAAATTTAAAAGACTGTCAGTGTAAAAAGCACTGCAGCAGCAAGCAAGCTCGTTAGTTCTCTTGTTCCTGGCAGAGAAACACAGCAGCTATACAGGGACGTAAGACTCCATGTGGTTGGATTGGGTACTTCCTAGAAGACATCCATGTTATGCATAGTTATGTGTTAAAAGTTGCATACTTAATGTATTTGCTAAACTGAACACGGTAGTATATGCATTTAGGTACCTTGTATTTTGTCTAAACAGTAAGCCTTCCAGGGGAAGTAATGCGGACAAAAAGAGATAAAAGAGCACCGCCGCCTGAGATAGGGGGCTCTAGCTGTGCTGACTCGGTACCTTCCTCTCCTGTGTTGCCAAAAGCACCTGTACAGGATGAGCCATTACCTCTGTCAGGTATGGCGGCTTCCCCAGTGAAGCCTGGGCCTGCATATGTCACTGAGGACACTTTATCAGCTGCCCTAAATAATCTGGAGGAGAAAATTGCTACTTTAATCGCTAAATCCTCTAAAAAGGACAATAAGCGAAGCAGATCTCCTCCAGTATTGGACCTCCCTTCAGAAGTACCTGAGGATGAGGAGGAGGCTACATCAGCAGAGGATGAGGAGTCAGACGGATCAGGGATATCGGATGAGCCTTTTTCGGTATCCCAGATTTTAAAGTCACAGGTGCAATGCTATGCAGGAGCCGTGCGAGCTGCATTTAGGTTACCCTCTTTGGAGGTAACAGAATCACCTGTCTCCTCCCTAGGATCATTAAGATCCCTGCAAGGTGCATGCTCCTTCCCGGTTCATCCGTTACTAGAGGATCTATTGTACGCAGACTGGCAACATCCAGATAAGCGTTTTTCACCTCCAAAAAAGTTTAACATTCTTTATCCTATGGAGGAAATTTTTTTAAAGAAATGGAGCCTGCCTACGGTAGATGCGGCTATTTCTTGTGTAAATAAAAACCTGACATGTCCAGTGGATAATGTACAAGTGTTTAAAGATCCTTCTGAGAAGAAGTTGGAATCCTTACTGAAATCCTCCTTCCTTTTGGCCGGCTCAATTATCCAACCTGCAGTAGCAGCAGTCGGTATGTGTCAGGTCGTCAGCCAACAGGTAAAGCAGGGGCTGAAGGAGCTGCCTTCAGAGCAGGCTAAAAATTGGGAGAATTTGCCTAAAGCCTTATGCTTCACAGTGGATGCCATGAGAGATTCTATCATACAGGCATCACGCCTTACACTCCAGCTGGTACAGATGCGCAGAGTACTTTGGCTTAAGCATTGGTCAGCGGAAGCCCCATGCAAAAAGTTGTTGGCAAGTTTCCCGTTCCATGGCGAACGCCTTTTTGGGGAAGATTT
The DNA here is from genome assembly GCA_029206835.1 of Rana muscosa. Classification (NCBI taxonomy): domain Eukaryota; kingdom Metazoa; phylum Chordata; class Amphibia; order Anura; family Ranidae; genus Rana; species Rana muscosa. Next base: position 148,828,705 of record CM055125.1, read on the forward strand.
AGAAAGATATATCCAAAAGATATCAAGTGGTAAAACGACACTTTTACCTGAGAGAAAGAAAAACAAGAGACCTTGTTTTAAACACACTCTCTCCCCAGCTCCCGGGAAATCAGACTCCAGCCAGTGGCGACGGCCTTTTCAGCCGCCCAAAAAAGCCAAAGAACAGGCTCAGAAGAACAAGAAGCCGTGGGGTTCAAGAGCTAATAAGCAAGCCCCCAAAACCTCTCATTGAAGGGGCGCCCCCGCTCGGCCGAGTGGGGGGAAGGCTTCGTCAGTTCTCAGCGACTTGGCGGACAGAAACCCAGGACAAATGGGTGGTATCCACAATATCCTCAGGGTACAGACTGGAATTTCGAGAGATCCCATCTTCTCAATTCCGAAGTTCAAGACTCTCCAAGGATCCACAAAAAAGAGGATCCTTCTTCAAAGGTTTGAATCACTTAATAGCTCAAGGTGTGGTTACAGAGGTACCCCAAAAGGAGCAAGGTTCAGGTTTTTACTCAAACCTCTTTGTGATTCCAAAACCGAACGGAGAAGTCAGACCCATCCTGGATCTAAAAAATCTAAACCAGTTTCTGAACGTTCGCCATTTTCGAATGGAAACGATTCGATCCGTGGTCGCTACTTTAAAAGGCGGAGAATTCATTGCGTCCATAGATATCAAAGACGCATATCTACACATACCAATCCTCCCCGCTCACCAAAGATTCCTAAGGTTTGCGGTAGAAGATCGCCACTTTCAATTTGTGGCCCTGCCATTTGGTGTAGCCACCGCGCCCAGAGTATTCACAAAGGTGCTAGCTCCTCTGTTAGCAAACCTAAGAACACGGGGCATTGCGGTAACAGCCTATCTAGACGATCTACTATTAATAGATCAGTCAAAGGAGGGATTGGATCACGCTGTAGACACTACAGTAGGATACCTGGAGCATTTAGGATGGATTATAAACTTACAAAAATCCTCTCTCCAGGCCCAAAGAAGGATAGTGTACCTGGGCATGATCATAGATACAGCCCAAAACAGGGTATACCTGCCAGAGCCAAAGATACAGTCTCTGAAAGACCTGATCCACAAGGTCAAAGCAAACAAGAGGCCGTCTATTCGCCTTTGCATGAGACTATTGGGAAAGATGGTAGCCTCCTTCGAGGCGGTCCCTTACGCCCAGTTTCATTCGAGACTACTTCAAGGCAATATTTTAGCCTCCTGGAACAGGAAGAGCCAAGCTCTGGATATACCCATGCGCCTGTCCTCACAAGTACGCCACAGCTTCAGTTGGTGGCTAGAAGCCAGGAATTTACGGAAGGGAAAGTCCTTCCTCCCAGTGGCCTGGAAGGTGGTATCTACGGATGCCAGCCTATCGGGCTGGGGTGCAGTATTCGAGGAGGCTTCTACCCAGGGAACCTGGGCCAAGACTCAGGGGATCCTGCCCATCAATGTGCTAGAGATCCGGGCGGTATATCTAGCCCTCAAAACCTGGACATACAGGTTACAGGGCTACCCAGTTCGGGTTCAATCCGACAATGCTACGGCAGTAGCTTACATCAATCACCAAGGAGGCACCCACAGTCGGGCAGCCCAAAGAGAGGTGAACCGGATCTTGGCATGGGCAGAAGAGCATGTACCTTGCATCTCTGCAATCTTCATTCCAGGGATAGAAAACTGGCAAGCAGACTACCTGAGTCGTCAGCAGCTGCTACCAGGAGAGTGGTCTCTTCACCCAGAGATCTTTCAGGCCATATGTCTGAGATGGGGAAACCCAGATGTAGACCTGCTAGCTTCCAGGTTCAACAAGAAATTGGACAACTTTGTGTCCAGAACGAGAGATCCTCTAGCCTACGGGACAGACGCTCTAATAACTCCATGGAATCAGTTCTCACTGATCTATGCATTCCCTCCGATCCCTCTTCTACAAAGACTGCTTCGCAGGATCAAGGAGGAGGGAATACCAGTAATCCTAGTGGCCCCAAACTGGCCCAGGAGGCCTTGGTATGCCGAGATCGTAAAAATGGCGATAGGAAGGCCCTGGAAGCTTCCACTTCGACACGACCTGTTGTCACAGGGTCCAGTATTCCACCCTTCCTTACAAAGGCTAAATTTGACGGCCTGGCTGCTGAGACCCACATTTTGAAAAAGAGAGGGGTCTCTGGCCTGGTTCTTTCTACGCTCATTAATGCTAGAAAGCCAGCCTCCAGACTCATCTATCATAGAGTCTGGAAAGCATACGTTTCCTGGTGTGAATCCAGAAGTTGGAATCCTCTGAAATATGAAATAAGTAGGATTCTTGCTTTTTGCCAGTTAGGAGTGGATATGAAATTAGCCCTTAGCACCATCAAAGGGCAAATATCGGCTCTATCAGTCTTCTTTCAGAGACCATTGGCATCTCACTCCCTAGTTCGGACATTCATTCAGGGGGTACTGAGGATAAATCCTCCAGTCAGGTCTCCCTTGTGTCCATGGGATTTGAATTTGGTATTGTCAGTGTTGCAAAAGCAACCTTTTGAACCTATTCGCCATATTCCTTTAATTATATTAAGTAGGAAATTGGCCTTTTTGATTGCTATAGCTTCTGCTAGGAGAGTATCAGAGCTAGCAGCTCTTTCTTGTAAAGAGCCTTATCTAATTTGTCACAAGGACAAGATCGTACTACGACCCCATCCGGCTTTTCTGCCTAAGGTGGTGTCGGCTTTTCACTTGAATCAAGACATTGTTCTGCCTTCCTTTTTTCCAAACCCGCGGACGGCGGGGGAAAAATTATTACACTCTCTAGATCTAGTGAGAGCGGTAAGGGTGTATCTGCAAGCAACCGCTCAGATACGTAAAACAGATGTTTTGTTTATTTTACCAGATGGTCCCAAGAAGGGCCAAACGGTATCAAAATCCACCATTTCCAGGTGGATTAGACAAGTAATTGTTCAAGCTTATGGTTTAAAGAACAGGACTCCTCCTTTTCCTGTTAAGGCGCACTCTACCAGGGCGATAAGTGCTTCATGGGCAGTGCACCACCAGGCTTCGATGGCTCAGATCTGTAAGGCTGCAACTTGGTCCTCAGTCCATACATTTTCCAAATTCTATCAAATAGATGTGAAAGGACATGAGGATTCCGCCTTCGGGCGAAGTGTGCTGCAGGCAGCAGTATAGGGCTTCTGGTCCGCAAGCGGTCGGTTTAATCTGTGTCTCCCCCCCTTCATATGAGCATTGCTCTGGGACGTCCCATTATGTAATGACTAGCTCTGTGTCCTGTGGTGTACGATAAAGAAAAATAGGATTTTTATAACAGCTTACCTGTAAAATCCTTTTCTTGGAGTACATCACGGGACACAGAGGTCCCACCCTTCTTATGGGAACCTTACTGCTTTGCTACAAAACTGAGGTACTTCCCTGATGGGAGGGGTTATATGGAGGGGAACTGTCTTCCATTGGTTGTGCCAGTGTCCAATCACCGCTGGTGACCCTTAACCCATTATGTAATGACTAGCTCTGTGTCCCGTGGTGTACTCCAAGAAAAGGATTTTACAGGTAAGCTGTTATAAAAATCCTATTATTGCTTACATTTGTGAACTATGCATTTCAGTGCTGCTGATTGATGCAAAACCATCATAATTTCCGCTCTGACCAATTAGCTCAGTTTCACACAATGGTGTAGGGTGGATGCCGCTCTCCCAGCCAGCAGATGTAAGATGAGTAAGGAGTGGCCCAGCCGTCACTCCTCTGCAAACCACGCCCCTGATTTTTTTTTTTTTATCAAAAACACATATGCGTTATTGATGCATTTCCAGTGCGTTTTCAGCCTGACTATGACTCCCACCCAGCATACACCCGTGAAACATGGAAAAGTGACTAAAAAAAAACACAACCACGGTGGGTTTAGACACCATTTCTATTCTTTTCAATGGGGAAGTGCAATTTTGGGAAAGGTTTTTTAAAAGTGAATCAAAAATGCAGCAAGCAGGACTTTTTAAAAATACAACTGGTGTGAAGAGATCCATAGGGATGCATTTAATTTCTTTCACTTTCTCTTCTCTCCTTCTTCTCTTCTCTCCTTCTTCTCTTCTCTCCTTCTTTTCTCTTCTCTTCTCTCCTTCTTCTTTTCTCTTCTCTCCTTCTTCTTTTCTCTTCTCTTCTCTCCTTCTTCTTTTCTCTTCTTCTTCTTCTTCTTCTTCTTCTTCTTCTTCTTCTTCTTCTTCTTCTTCTTCTTTTCTCTTCTCTTCTCTCCTTCTTCTTTCTTCTTTCTTCTTTCTTCTTTCTTCTTTCTTCTTTCTTCTTTCTTCTTCTTTCTTCTTTCTTCTTCTTTCTTCTTTCTTCTTTCTTCTTTCTTCTTTCTTCTTTCTTCTTTCTTTTTCACACTGGAGCGGTGTGCTGGCAGGGCGTTAGAAAAAGTCCTGCCAGCAGCTTCTTTGCAGCGCATTAGGAGCGGTGAATACATTGACATCAGTAGACGGCAGCGCCGAACCTGCAGTGGCGCTTTTAACCCTTTTTTGACCGCTAGCGGGGGTTAAAAGCGCCCCGCTAGCGGCCGAAAAGCGCTGCAAAAACGACGGAAAAGTGGCGCTAAAAATGGCAGCGTTTTACCGCCAACGCCCGGGCGCTGTGAGTGTGAAAGCACACTAATTGTGCTCCTTTTATGCTGTAAACAGTGCACAAACTGTTGGTGATAAATCCTGTATAATAATATAATACAGTTAGATGTTCATACTTGGACCTCATTTACACAGGCCATGACATGCATTCAGTTCTATGCATTTATATTGTATGTGTTTGTAGTACATTTGTAAATGCATGTAATGATTTTTGATTGGTATAATTGCACACTGTGAGGGCTATTTATAAAACATTAGTTGGATGGCTGCCACACACATTCCTGCAGGCTGGAAACCTTTTCCCAATATTCTTTGTAATAGATACATTTCTATGATCTTCAGCTCCATCTAGAGGCCAAATATTCTCTCATTTAGGTACAGTATTTCAGAAATTATACTGTGTTGTAGCCGACAATCATATAGGAATTAACGTGGTTCTAAGGCTCCATTCACACTTGTGTGACTTGTCATGCAACTTTGGACATTAACGTTGCATGACAAATTTTTCCCCATGTTTTCCAATAATAACTATTCATATATGTGCGACTTAACGTTGCAGCGACTTCAGAGTAGTCGATGCACCACTTTGGTCTGATTTTCATGCAACTTAAAGGCCATAGATGTCAATGTTCACCCTCAAAAGTTGCATGAAAGTCGTACCTGAATGTTATACAATGTAACAGTTGTCCATTATCACAGGTCAAAGTCATATCCAGGTCATACCCATCGAAAGTTGCACTCCAAAAGTTTTATTTTTACCTTAATGCATTCTATGCATTAGAGAAGTATGAGATTTGTGAAAAAAAAAAAAAAAAACTACTCCCCTAGGATGCATCATCAGTCCCCTGCCAGCTCCAAAGTGAGAACTGAGCGATCAGACACCGCTGATCTCTCAGTTCAGGCTGCAGAGAGCTGGTGACTGTCAGTCACCGGTTGGGCTGTGGAGGGGGCAGGAGGCGCTGGCTCAGGCTCTTGGCAGATCGCTGCGAGGCTGACTCAGGTGCCGGCCCAGGCTTGTGGGCTGAAAACGGGTCACATGAGTGCAGAATGAACTGCACCCCTGTGACCCATAAAACTGCAGCCCAAGGCTATACTCCTTTTTTAAGGTAGAAAACCTTCTTCAAGCAGCTTCCCCAGCAGGGGGCCTGCTTGGGAAAGGTACTGAATTCTAATATTTGATATAGTAAATTAATTTTGTTAATGGTATTCTGCGTATGAATTTTTATTTCAGCTACTTTTTTTTTATTTATTTTTTTTATATATTTTTCTCAGCATTTGCATGCCAACTTACCTGTTCAGCAAAGAGTGAAAGGCAGTGCATTCAGATTAATGGGCTGGAAATGCACCAAATTGTCCAAGAATGCAGGGCAATGTGTTTAACATGCATTGTGGTGCACTTAGTGGCATAGTGTGGAGGGGGCCGTGGCCCAGGGCGCAACATTTAGGGGGGCAAAATCTCATGACAGGCAGTGTGTCACTGCCGGCTCCGTCCCCCTAATGTTTACTTCCTGTGTCCCTGCAGCTGGCGCCCTGTGATTTGGCGAATGGGGTCATATGCGGTGGCCACGGCAGGGCTGGCCTATCTGCGATCGCAGTTGCTCTTGGAGTCCCACCTCCGCTTAGCCTTCAGACCGATGTGCTGTCTTTTCCTCCTCCAGACTGATGCAAGACACAAGCTTCAGATGAGGTTGTTAGAGTCGGGTCGTGTTGCTGTCCCGTCGTGGAAACGGTTTGGAGAGAGGGAACAGCCAGCCAGAGGGAGATTAGACAAGCAGTTAGTCAGTAGTGGTCAGTGTAGTGGACAGTGGTCAGTGTAGTGTAGTGGACAGTGTAGGAATTGGGTAGTGTAGGAATCGGGTAGTGGCCAGTATAGGAAGCAGGTAAGTTAGTGTAGTGGTCAGGTAGGTCAGTGTTGGAATCAGGTAGGTTAGTATAGTGGTCAGTGTAGGAATCAGGCTGGTCAGTACTATTGTAGGAAGGGAAGGAACTCGGGGAGTGGTAAAAGCCTACAGGTTAGGGGGGGGGGCAAATTACTTGCCTTGCCCCGGGCGCTGACAACCCACGCTACGCCACTGGGTGCACTGCATTGCTTATGCATTGGAGCCGCGTTGCAATGTGTTTCTGCAGGAATAGAGAAGTGTGAATCCAGCCTAAGGGATAACTACTGTAGGCATTCTTGGCAGTGCTGCCTCAGCCTCTGTCACTGTCAGTTTTGCTGGACAGTCTGATCTGCATATGGAGAAAAATATAGTTAAGGGATCATTGGACTGAATCCTCTCCTGCAGGTAATAGAATGAGCACAAATCATGTGCCTAGGACTGGTTGCATCCACTGAAGCAACTGCACTGAGATGGACCCTGGTACAGAACTAAGATTTTATTCGTTTAGCTAAAATTTATATGTGAGGATTCATCTCTAAGATCAGAGATCGGCTTTAATGGGCCGTATACACAATCAGAAAATCGTACAAAAAAAATATCGCTTTCAAAGCGATCGTACGATAATCTGATCGTTAGTACGCAGCTCGATAGCCGATCACGACAGTGATAATCTCATTGTGTGTACCAGGCATTAGTCTCTCTAAACTGGTTGCATGGTTGGCATTGGTTCTGTTTATATCCTCCATGACAGTGAGTTACTGCAGGTTAGATGCCTTTCCAACAAGGGAGCGCTCAGCACTCGACGCCTCCTTGCCAGCCAATGACGATGTGAGGTGGTCATATGAGGCATATACACACAACGTGACACCAAGCACTAGACGTGACATGAATCTGCATTCTCTCATTGGTTATGTGGATTTATGACTGTCCTTTTCTTCGTAATAAGTGGTCGAACGTTCTGCTGAGGGCTTATTGATTCCCATGTTACATTGTAATTACTACAGCTGCCATGCAAGGAATACAAGAAAAATCAAAAGTGCTCATGTACTCCAGCTGTTATGTCATTTACTGCATGTCTCTGTGCAGGCAGAATACATGGATCTTGGAGAATACTGTGCGGCTGATTTACTGTAGTGTATGAAAATATGATCACACATCAGTGACACATGGATGTGCTATATCCTCATATATGGGCAGATTTTTTTTTTTAATAAGGATATTTTGCTATAGAAAGTTCACTAACAAACTAAGCCCTGGTGTGCCTAAGATAAAGATGTGTGTTTGTTTTTTTCTTTTCCCAGGTCTGTAAAGCTGCCATTACACTCTACAATCTGATGGTAAATCTAAAGGAGATTATGCAAAAACAATGTAATAGGAGGGCACATCTGATTATGCATTCAACTTGTATGAAATCAGGCAGGTCCTTGCACTACATGGTTAATGGTAGATCTAAAGATGTTTGTACAATCAGATTGTATAATGTATGGCCACCTAAAGTGCAGTTAGCTTGTGCCATGAGCTTTCATATGCATCAAACATGTTTTTGTATTACCATACAGGTCTATGGGAGTTTAAAATCTGGTCAGAAGCTGAACTGCTGGTCAGATTCACCTGTAAATGACTTCTGATTGATCTGTAAAGCATCTTAAACTGATACCATCAACACAAGCTCAAAGCTGTTGATGAAGACCTGTTAAATATTTGTACACCGTTGTCTTTGTACACGGGGGAGGGGGTGGATATTAAACTGCAAATGCACGAATCATAGCAAATGCCCTGAATACACTGGTTCTTGGAATCTAGATAGCGATGGTAAATAAATACCTGTATTTACATGGACTTTATAGTACAACTGCTTTTGTCAAGTTGGCTTCATCCTTCCTTTTTTTTTCTTAGCCTATTTTGCTGCAATGTTTTACCATTCACATTCAGAGATGCACCTTAGTGAAGCAAAAAAGTAGGGCCGAAACAACTAATCGATTAATCGTCAACTAATCGATTATGAAATTAGTCGATTACTATTTATATAATCGATTAATCGGCCAGTAACATAATGGGGTTAAAAAAAAAACTAAAATGAGCCCTTTAAAATACAAAAAGAGCAAACCGCTACTGTAAATATTACTTTCATTGTCCCACAGTAAAAAAATGAACCCCTTACAGCGATTATTTGCTCTTTTTGTACAATTTTTTTTTTTTTTTTTTTTTTTTTTTTTAACACCATTTATGTTACTAAACATCTCAGGCCTGGGTCACACCTGTTTTTTTTTTTGGTGCTTTTTGCAGAAACACACTACAGGCATACCCCGCTTTACGGACACTCACTTTACGTACACTCGCGAGTACGGACATACCCGCGAGTGTACATAAAGTGCCTCACAAGACAAACATTCCTGCACCATCAGCCGCAGTAGAAGGAACTTAAGCTCTGAGCATGTAGCCTACCCTATTCCAGTGTGCTCTTCCTGTTTCCTGGCCGCCGCCCCACCTCCTGTGCACAGCGCGATGTCTGGGGGATGGATTGGAGTGGGCCCCCCCTTGCATCAGATGAGCCTAATTACATGTGAGTGTTTCCCTGACACCCCCACTACAGCCCCTGGCACCCCCACTACAGCCCCTGACTCCCTCACTACAGCCTAGAAGTGAAAAAATGTATTGCTTCACTTTAAGTACATTTTCGTTTTACATACATGCTCTGGTCCCGTTGTGTACTTAAAAGTGGGGTATGCCTGTACAGTTCATTTACATGGTTTCCTATGGGACATGTTCACATCCATGATTTTTTCAGCTGCTGCGTATTTGGAAAGGGCAAGGACTTTTTTTAACCCAAGAACAAATTGGCCAATGAAAAAATGCAAATCGCAGCAAAATTACCTTTTTTTTTTTTTTTTTTTTTATATGGTGATTAATCGAAACAATAATCAGCCAACTAATCGATTTATGAAAATAATCGTTAGTTGCAGCCCTACAAAAAAGTAACCTTACTTGAATGTTCCGCATGCATGGTACACATTAAACGTCTAGCTACGTTTTTGTGGATCATAATAACAGGCAAACGTTCGCACACATTACCCACAAATGCGGACACGTGATTCTATTGCAGCCTCCCAGTTCATCCTGATCACATTTATTTTATTTAGTAAATTAGCCTCTTTGTGCGCAAATGACCTTTATAGAAATGGATGTATCCTTTAACCACTTAACGACCGCTCACTGTATATATACGTCGGCAGAATGGCACCGACAGGCACAATCACGTACAGTGTACGTGATCGCCTTTGTACAGTTGGGGGGTCCGATCGGACCCCCCTCCTATACAGTGAGTGGCCGTTTATCGTTGGGGAGCGATCAGAGATGAGGGGGTGACCATTCGATTTCGGCCACCCCCTCGCGATCGCTCCCGGCCAATGAAAATGCTTCCTCCGCCATCTGATGTAAACACAGGCAGGAGGAAGTGATGTCATCTCCCTCGCGGCGGTCTTTTCGATTCCGGCGCCGAGGAGAGAGGAAGCAGGTTAGTGCACCAAAAGTCCACTGACACTTAGGTACACATAGGCACGCATTTTACCCCCCAGGTCACCCCCCAGCCCCCAATCAGTGTCACTGATTGCAGTGATCATTTATTTTACTGATAACTGCATTTAGTGTCATCTGTGATAGTAAAAAGTTGCAGGGCAGTTAGGTTTAGGCCCCTTTTAGGTCCAGGGTAGCCCCCTAACCCCCCCTAATAAAGGTTTAACCCCTTGATCGCCCCCCAGGTAACCCTTTCACCCCCTAACGCCAGCGTCACTAAGCGATCGTATTTTCGATCGCTGTATTTAGTGCCGGTGGTGCCCTAGATAGCCAGTTATTTATTTTTAGTTTCGCCGCAGGTTTTTAGAGCGTCAGGTACCCCCATATATTATTTTAACCCCCTGATTGCCCCTAGAGTTAACCCTTTCACCAGTGATCACCATATAAGCGTCACTGGTTACCCAGTTAGTTATTTAGGTAACCCGTCAGGTTTTTATATAGCGTCGGGTACCCCCATATTTAACCTAAAATAAAGGTTTTAACCCCCTGATTGCCCCTAGTTAACCCTTTCACCAGTGATCACCATATAAAGGTTACGGGTGACGCTGGTTGGTTAGTTTGCTTTTTATAGCATCAGGGCACCCGCCGTATATAACCCAATAAAGGTTTAACCCCCTGATCGCCCGGCGGGTGACATCAATTAGGTTTTAGCGCCAGAGAGGGTCTGCGTCGCCCCAGGCAGCGTTAGGTTAGTGCCAGTAACGCTAACACCCACGCGCAAAGCATACACCTCCCTTAGTGGTATAGTATCTGATCAGATCTATACTAGCGTCCCCAGCGGTTTAGGGTTCCCAAAAACGCAGTGTTAGCGGGATCAGCCCAGATACCTGCTAGCACCTGCGTTTAGCCCCTCCGCCCAGCCCAGCCCACCCAAGTGCAGTATCGATCGATCACTGTCACTTACCAAACACAAAACACATAACTGCAGCGTTCGCAGAGACAGTCCTGATCCCTGCGACCGCTAACAGTTTTTTTGTAGCGTTTGATATATTTGCTGACGACAGTCGGGTGCTTTTTTTCCTGTGAATCTTACTAGTGTACCCCTAAATTTAGAGCCCAAAATGGCAAGACGAAGGTACACTAGTAAAGAGGCCTACGAGATTCTGAGCATGACAGATAGTGAAGAGGAGGTCACGTATCTGTCAGATTCAGGCTCAGAATATCTTCCCGTAGAAGACAGTGACGTCAGCGGCCCCACGTCAGATAGCTCTGACGATGAAGTTGAGGTCCCTGCTAAGGTCAGGCGTACCTGATCCCGATCTTCTGAGGTTGTTGAGGAGCAAGAACTGCAGGGCTCTCGTATCATGGAGCAGAGTAGTACTAGCGGCGCTATTCCTTCTGGTGAATTGGCAAGCACCAGCGGTCTAGTACAGCCTGGGCGTACATCCAGCACTGCAGTATCACGTGGTGACGTGGCGAGTCCCATAAGTGCAGTTCAAGCTGGCGAGGTGGCAAGCACAAGTAGTGTCCCGCTGCCACCAATAAGACAAAGGCAGGCCCGTCGTGCCCTTCCTGCAGAATTCGCCTATCCTGATTGGGTCCCCACCACTTCTGCAGAACCCGTACTTCCCCCATTCACTGCCCAACCCGGTATTCAGGTGGAAACAGCTGATTTTATGCCAATTGACTATTATTCACTGTTTTTCACGGAAGATCTCTATAGATCTATTGTGGACCAGAGTAATTTATATGCTGGTCAATTCATCGCCGCTAATCCCCAGTTGCCTTCCATTGCCAAAGATTGGAAACCAATTACAGTTTCCGAATTTAAGACCTTTCTGGGCCTTTCCCTCAACATGGGCACACATAAATTCCCGTCATTGCGTGCTTATTGGTCCACGCACCCAATTGACCACATGCCCGTGTTCTCTGCCTCCATGCCCAGGAAACGATACGAGCAGATTTTGCGGTTCATGCACTTCAACGACAATGAACTTTGTCGTCCACGTGGGGACCCTGAATACGACCGGCTCTATAAAATTCGGCCCCTCATAAACCACTTCAACGAACGTTTTGCAGCCTTGTTTATTCCCGATCAAGCTGTCTGCGTTGATGAGTCCCTGATTAAATTTTCTGGCCGCTTGGCTTTCAAGCAGTACCTTCCCAGCAAGCGTGCCAGATACGGGGTCAAGCTCTATAAGTGCTGTGACAGGGCAACAGGCTATGTATGGAGCTTTATGGTTTATGAGGGAAAAGATAGTCAGGTTGAGCCGGTCAACTGCCTGGATTACATAGGGAGCGCTGGCAAGATAGTGTGGAAATTGGTGTCACCCTTATTCGGAAAGGGGTACCACTTGTATGTGGACAATTATTACACGAGCGTGCCACTGTTTTTAGTCACTTGTTTGATCATCAGATTGGAGCATGTGGCACCGTGCGACCTAATCGCCGGGGCTTTCCCCAGCGGCTTGTAGATGCCCGTCTTAGGCTGGGGGGGAGAGCCTGTGTAAAGTGTAATAACTTGCTCGCTATGAAGTGGAGGGACAATAAGAATGTTTTCCTTCTTACCTCCCTTCATGCAGACACGACAGTCCAAATTCGTACGGCGACTGGTGTTGTGGAGAAACCCCTCTGTGTCCACGAATATAACAAAAATATGGGAGGGGTGGACCTCAACGACCAGTTGTTGGGGCCGTATCTAATTGACCGTAAGGCGAGACGCTGGTACAAAAAAGTGTCTTTATCCTTATTTCAATTGGCTTTGCTGAACGCTCATGTGCTATACAGAGCTTCAGGCGGGACTTTATCTCTTCTAAAATTCCAGAATGAGATAGTCACAGAACTCCTGTATCCAGGCGGTTCTGCACCTCACCATCCCCTACCAAATGCAGTAAGCCGGCTGCATGAGAGGCATTATACGCATGTCCTCCCGAGTACCCCTACCCAACGAGCCCCCCAAAAAAGATGTCGTGTCTGTAGCAAGCGCGGATTTAGGCGTGACACCCGTCATTATTGTCCACTCTGTCCTGACAAACCTGGTCTTTGCCTTGGTGAATGTTTTGAACGCTACCACTCAAAAGTGAAGTTTTAGCGTAGGGTACAGCATTTCACAGACTAGGACACATTTACACAGGGTCTCCCAAGATGCCATTACATTTTGAGAGACCCAAACCATTACAGTTGTTAAAGTTACAAAAAAAAAGTGTAAAAAAAACCAAAAATAGTTGTCGTTTTATTCTCTCTCTCTCTCTCTCTCTCTCTCTCTCTCTCCTCTCTCTCTCTCTCTCTTCTATTCTGCAATGTTTTATCATGCTGCTTGCTTTTCAGGTATGTAATTTTTTGTTTTCAGGTGCGCCATTCAACTGCAGCGCGGAATTATTTATCTTGACAGCAACAGCGTTTGCTCCCACTATACATAAAGCCGTGACTCCAGTGCTGTAGGAGGTGATTTCACCACCACAGTTAAAAAAAAAAAAAAAAAAGAGCATATATGCCGAAGCATGGGGGCAGCAGGGGCGGAGGAGCGATTTTGCTTCTAATGCCGCGTAGATACGGTCAAAATTCCGACGAAGGCTTGCCGTGGAAAAGTCCGACCGTGTGTATACGGCATAACTTTTTTGCGGGAGGATGCCCCCATGCTTCGGCATATATATATTTTAGGCACAGGTTGCGTTAAAAAATTGTTTTATTTTTTACTAGGTTTTGTTTTGGTATTTGCTTTGCAGGTATGGTATGGTGAGGTCTTACTGTTGTACTGTAATGTTACTTTGTTTTAATGTTAACCATCATTTGCTTAGCAGGTACGCCATTCAGTTGCAGCGCAGATTTATTTATCTTGACAGCAACAGCGTTTGCTCCCACGATACATAAAGCCGTGACTCCAACGCTGTAGGAGGTGATTTCACCACCACAGTTAAAAAAAGAGCATATATGCCGACGCATGGGGGCAGCAGGGGCGGAGGAGCGATTTTGCTCCTAATGCCGCGTATATACGGTCGAAATTCCGACGGAGGCTTGCCCGTGGAAAAGTCTGACTGTGTGTATGCGGCATAACTTTTTTGCGGGAGGATGCCCCCATGCTTCGGCATATATGCCCATCATTTAGAAGTGGGTGGATGAAGGGAGGTATTCTAATGGTGGGCATACCCACCGATCTCTTTTTTTCGTTCAGCCAACAGGCTGCATGGAAAAAAAAGATTACAATACATGTCCAACAAGGACCAGCAATGTACTGGTATGTTGCTGGACTTTGAATGTTTATACCAGAATGATGCCTGCAGGTTTAGGTATCATCTTGGTATCATTCTTTTCAGCCAGTGGCCGGCTTTCATGTAAAAGCAATTCTAGCAGATAATTAGCCTCTAGACTGCTTTTACAAGCAGTGGGAGGGAATGCCCCCCCCCCCGGATATAAACGCGCCATTGGGAAAGCATTTTATCACACCGATCTTGGTGTGGTCAGATGCTTTGAGGGCAGAGGAAAGATCTAGGGTCTAACCCCCCATTTTTTTTTCAAAAAAAGAGTACCTGTCACTACTTATTGCTATCATAGGGGATATTTACATTCCCTGAGATAACAATAAAAATGATAAAAAAAATAAAATATGGAAGGAACAGTTTAAAAAAAAAAAAGAAAAGCAAAATAAATAATAAAAAAAAAAAAAAAAAAAAAAAAAAAAGCACCGCTGTCCCCCCCTGCTCTTGCGCAAAGGCGAACGCAAGCATCGGTCTAGCGTCATATGTAAACGGCAATTGCATCATGCATGTGAGGTATCACCGCGAAGGTCAGATCGAGGGCAGTAATTTTAGCAGTAGACCTCCTCTGTAAATCTAACGTGGTAACCTGTAAAGGCTTTTAAATGCTTTTAAAAATTAATGTAGTTTCTCGCCGCTGCGCGTTTGTGCGCAGTTTTAAAGCATGTCGTGTTTGGTATCCATGTACTCGGCCTAAGATCATCTTTTTTATTTCATCAAACATTTGGGCAAAATAGTGTTTTTTTGTGAATTAGAAATAAAAACTGTGTTTTTCCCCCAAAAAATGCGTTTGAAAACTCGCTGCGCAAATACTGTGTGGAACAAAAAAAATGCAACACCCACTATTTTAATCTGTAGGGCCTTTGCTTTAAAAATATATATAATGTTTGGGGGTTCAACATAATTTTCTTGCAAAAAAAATATGTTTTCATGTAAACAAAAAGTGTCAGAAAGGGCTTTGTCTTCAAGTGGTTAGAAGAGTGGATGATGCTTCCGCTATAAGCTTCCTAATGTTGTGCATAAAATGCCAGGACAGTTCAAAACCCCCCCAAATGACCCCATTTTGGAAAGTAGACACCTCAAGCTATTTGCTGAGAGGCATGTTGAGCCCATTGAATATTTTTTTTTTGTCCCAAGTGATTGAATAATGACAAAAAGAAAAAAAAAATTTACAAAAAGTTGTCACTAAATTATATATTGCTCAAACATGCCATGGTTATATGTGGAATTGCACCCCAAAATACATTCTGTTGCTTCTCCTGAGTACGGGGATACCACATGTGTGAGACATTTTGGGAGCCTAGCCGCGTACAGGACCCCGAAAACCAAGCACCGCCTTCAGGATTTCTATGGGTGTAAATTTTTGATTTCACTCCTCACTGCCTATCACAGTTTCGGAGGCCATGGAATGCCCAGATGGCACAAACCCCCCCCCAAATGACCCCATTTTGGAAAGTAGACACCCCAAGCTATTTGCTGAGAGGTATGTTGAGTATTTTGCAGATCTCGCTTTTTGTCACAAAGTTTTAAAAAAAAAAAAAAAAAAAATGTCTTTTTCAAAAACAAATGAGAGCTGTAAAATACTCACCATGCCTCTCGGCAAACAGCTTGGGGTGTCTACTTTCCAAAATGGGGTCATTTGTGGGGGTTTTGGGCTATTTTGACATTTTATGGCCTTCAAAACTGTGATAGGTAGTGAGGAGTGAAATCAAAAATTTGTGCCCTTAGAAATCCTGAAGGCGGTGCTTGGTTTCCGGGGGCCCGTACGCGGCTAGGCTCTCAAAAAGTCCCACACATGTGGTATCCCCGTACTCAGGAGAAGCAGCCAAATGTATTTTGGGGTGCAATTCCGCATATAACCATGGCATGTTTGAGCAATATATCATTTAGTGACAACTTTTTGTACATTTTTTTTCTTTTTTTTTTTTTTTTCTTTTTGTCATTATTCAATCACTTGGGACAAAAAAATAATATTCAATGGGCTCAACATGCCTCTCAGCAATTTCCTTGGGGTGTCTACTTTCCAAAATGGGGTCATTTTGGGGGGTTTTGTGCTATCTTGGCATTTTATGGCCTTCAAAACTGTGATAGGTAGTGAGGAGTGAAATCAAAAATTTACGCCCTTAGAAATCCTGAAGGCGGTGCTTGGTTTTTGGGGCCCCGTACCCGGCTAGGCTCCCAAAAAGTCCCACACATGTGGTATCCCCATACTCAGGAGAAGCAGCAGAATGTATTTTGGGTGCAATTCCACATATAACCATGGCATGTGTGAGCAATATATCATTTAGTGACAACTTTTTGTACATTTTTTATTTTTTTTTTGTCATTATTCAATCACTTGGGACAAAAAAAAATATTCAATGGGCTCAACATGCCTCTCAGCAATTTCCTTGGGGTGTCTACTTTCCAAAATGGGGTCATTTGGGGGGGTTTTGTACTGCC
Organism: Rana muscosa; assembly: GCA_029206835.1. Classification (NCBI taxonomy): domain Eukaryota; kingdom Metazoa; phylum Chordata; class Amphibia; order Anura; family Ranidae; genus Rana; species Rana muscosa. The sequence continues at coordinate 148,845,371 of CM055125.1, forward strand.
CTGCCATTTTAGCACCTCAAGAAATGAGATAGGCAGTCATAAATTAAAAGCTGTGTAAATTCCAGAAAATGTACCCTAGTTTGTAGACGCTATAACTTTTGCGCAAACCAATAAATATACGCTTATTGACATTTTTTTTACTAAAGACATGTGGCTGAATACATTTTGGCCTAAATGTATGACTACAATTGAGTTTATTCGATTTTTCTTATAACAAAAAGTAGAAAATATCATTTTTTCAAAATTTTCGGTCTTTTTCCGTTTTATATCGCAAAAAATAAAAATCGCAGAGGCAATCAAATACCATTAAAATAAAGCTCTATTTGTGGGAAGAAAAGGACGCAAATTTCGTTTGGGTACAACATTGCATGTCCGCACAATTTACAGTTAAAGCAGCGCAGTGCAAAATTCTGAATTCACCTCTGGTCCTTTAGCTACCAAATTGTCCGGGGCTTAAGTGGTTAACTGGCCTCATCGGCTGCATCTTGTGGGCAGATCTGTAGGTTGATATGGGATCTGCCATTGCTTTCTCTATGTATGGCTAGTGTAAGGTCTGTTATCTGTGCACACATTTGTCCAGTATCAGCGGCTATGGTACATTCTGATTTACCAACCTGTTTGTTGCCTAAAGTAACCATGTTTAAATGGAGTATTTGCCTATATGTATGTGTGTGGGATAAGGACCATAGATTGGAAGCTCATTGAGTGCAGGGACTGATGTGAATGTACAATATGTAAAGTACTGCATACATTTCCGGTACTCTAAAAATCCCTCTAATAAATATGTGACCATTCTGGTTATGGAAAAAATCTGGTTCTAATGAAGACTTTTTTTTTTTTTTTTTTTTGGAAAAGCCACAAGCAAGTGGTTATGTTGGATTTGTCACAAGATTATGTATCATCACATCCTGTAGTATTAAGTAGAATTCAGTCATGTGATATTCCGACATTTCAGAAATCTCTTACTTAGCACAGTATAATTTTTGATGCTCAGACAGATATAATCCACATGCTATGTACAAAGTTAGGCCCTATTTTTACAGAGCAATCCATGTAACAAGTAAAACCAGTTAGTGAGCTGAAAATGCTAGATAGAATAACACTGTGGTTGTGCTAAAACTATAAATTCCCACTTAAGGTGGCCATAGATGGATCAAAATTGGACCAGTTCGGCAGGAACCAGATGGATTTAGATCCATGTGTGGCCATCTCTGTTCCTCAGAAGTGAATCAGAATTTAATCTTTAGGTTGACTTCTGTCCAGTGGTAATGTTGGGAAAACTTTTGTCGATTTTTAGAGGCTGCAGCCACTGATCAATGTAACCTGACAGATGGCCATACGCTATTGGATTTTTTTCATTCCGCCTGCAAGACCCCTCCATCCATACAATACAATGCAGATGGTGGAATCTTTAGCAAGGCTACTGTGTCCAGACAGTTGGCACCAGCAGCTTTTAAAATACCCAAACAGTGGCTGCATCTGATAGGATTTTTTGGTCAAAGAATGTTGGGCAGGAACGGGCCAGCAGGGGCACCCACTAGGGGGATTTCCTTCAGTTCGTCAGGAACCAGCCAAATTACAATGTATGGCCAGCTTTGGTACTGACCCTGTTTTAAGAGACACAGTATGCTTTGTACATGGATTCTGGTAGACATTTTCGAATGTCTGCAGTAAAGTCAGGCAGTGTTTGCTTTATTGCTTATATACTTCAACGGGTTTGCCATTTATCCCAGGAGCCTAGGTATTTGAGAACCTACCAACAGCTGTCCCTAGTAAGATGGGATTTCCATATAAACCATTACTACCGTACTTTAAAAGGATAACGGTGTGCTAGGGCATTATACCGATTTCCCCCCCCCCCCCCAAGAGAGAAAACCAAGTCACAACTGGACCCATTCTAGAAGTGGAGCACATTCAAGTTTAAAGGGCTCTGTCACTTTGAAAACCCACACAAACTTACCTTCCTTCTGCTCCCCTGCCACTCTTTGTCCAGTGGAGTCCAGACCCTGAGTAAGCTCCATGTGGGATGACGTAGGAAGGTTCTCGATGCCCCCTCTTCCTCATGTGACAGTTTTTGAATCTAGTGAGCAGTGCATCTTGGGAGAAAACATGACCCCCCCCCCCCCCCCATACTTGACAGCACTGAGTATTTCACAGTGGTGCAACAAAATGGCACAGGAACATGGTAAACGTGGGTAAGTGTGTGTTGACCGAGGTGAACTTTCACGAGATTGATACAAATTATTCTGACTTTTAAAGCTGTGGAATAAAAAGAATGTCCCCACCAAGTTATTTAAACTTGACATTGAAAATGCTGAACTGAAAAAGGGTCCTCTGGTCACATGATATCAGCTATCCAACCCCTTCTCAGTTTACTAAATGCCTGTGATTGCTGCCTTTGTCATTGAGGAGGTTTCCCATCTCTTCCATTTTCTTCAGGAAGTGTGGGTAAGTCCCCCAGAAAGTCAGACAGATACCAGGAAAAATGTGGGCTTTGTGTAAATAAGATATTGTTTACAGATACCTGGCATCATACAAACTTCCCTAGTTGTATGCTTGTTTCAGGTAAGTGACTCAGAGTATTGATGCCATGGATCAGCATACTAGACTGACTATTTTTCTGTTTTTTATTAGACTTAAATTTCTTTTTCCTTTGAATTATTTTGTATGTGATTGCTACAAATATCACCTGTTTACCTCTGTACTGATTTTGTGTTTTCACCATAGGCTATCAGTGCTGTTTATGGATGATTTAGGACAAATCTCACCAAGTAGAGCCATTCTAGCTGGAAGTGTGGCAGGAATGTTGGCAGCTATAGTAATCTATCCTACTGATGTCATCAAGACCCGACTTATTGTACAGAACAGCTTGGAACCCACATACAGAGGGATCATTCATGCACTATACACTGTGTACTATCAGGAAGGGTTCCGACCATTATATCGAGGGGTTTCGCTTTCAATTCTTGGTATGTCCTTTTTTATTATTATTACATTGCAATTTATTCCATTCCCAGTGTAAAATAAAGTTATAACTATAGTGTGTGTTTTTTTTTTTTTTTGTTTTGTTTTTTCTAATCTGAATAACATTGGGGAGATTTCCCCTCACTTCCATAATCAAAACGGGAAGTGACAGGAAATCCCTCCAAACTAAAAAATCTGTGGTTGTTACCAGGGTCATCAGAACTAGTGTCTCAATTGGAGGATTTCCCCTGTATTCCTGTTCAGGTGACAACACAGAATTTGGGAATTTTTTATTTTACGTACACAAAACAAATGGGGTAAATCTCTCTAGCACACACAGCAATAAAAACCCGACCAGTGTTTTAATCCCCATCTCAACCCTATCCAAAACTAAAAAAAAAAAAAAAAAGATATTGCCTTTTAGTTAAATTTTAATGCCTGCAAGTGCACACATTACCACTTGACCTCTGGAAGCGTTTACCCCCTGACCAGGGCATTTTTTGCTATTTGGCACTGCTCTACTTTAACTGGTAATTGTGCAGTCATGCAACGCTGCACCCAAACTAAATTTGTGTCCTTTTTTTCCCACAAATGGAGTTTTCTTTTGGTGGTATTTGACCAACACTCGTGTTTTTTTTTTTTTTTTTTTGCGATATTACCAAAAAAAAGACTGCAAATTTTGAAAAAAATAAAAAACAATATTTTCTACTTTCTGTTATAAAAAATATCCAATAAACTCACAATTTGTCATACATTTGGGCCAAAATGTATTCCCAAAATGTATTCCCAATAAGCGTATAATGATTGGTTTGCGCAAAAGTTACAGTGAGGGGGAAAAAAGTATTTGATCCCCTGCTGATTTTGTACGTTTGCCAACTGACAAAGTGATCAGTCTATAATTTTAATGGTAGGTTTATTTTAACAATGAGAGACAAAATAACAACAAAAATATCCAGAAAAACGCATTTCAAAAAAGCTATAAATTGATTTGCATTTTAATGAGTGAAATAAGTATTTGATCCCCTATCAATCAGCAAGAATTCTGTCTCCCGGGTGTCTTCTATACAGGTAACAAGCTGAGATTAGGAGCACTCTCCTAAAGGGAGTGCTCCTAATCTCAGCTTGTTACCTGTATAAAAGACACCTGTCCACAAAATCAATCAGATTTCAATCTCCTCACCATGGCCAAGACCAAGGAGCTGTCCAAGGATGTCAGGGACAAGATTGTAGACCTACACAAGGCTGGAATGGGCTACAAGACCATCGCCAAGCAGCGTGGTGAGAGGGTGACAACAGTTGGTGCGATTATTTGCAAATGGAAGAAACACAATAATCACTGTCAATCTCTCTCGGTCGGGGGCTCCATGCAAGATCTCACCTCATGGAGTTTTCAATGATCATGAGAACAGTGAGGAATCGGCCCAGAACTACGCGGGAGAATCTTTTCAATGATCTCAAGGCGGCTGGGACCATAGTCACCAAGAAAACAATTGGTAACACACTACACTGTGAAGGACTGAAATCCTACAGCACCCGCAAGGTCCCACTGCTCAAGAAAGCACATATACAACTTGTCTGAAGTTTGCTAATGAACATCTGAATGATTCCGAGGAGAACTGGGTGAAAGTGTTGTGGTCAGAGGAGACCAAAATCTAGCTCTTTGGCATCAACTCAACTCGCTGTGTTTGGAGGAGGAGGAATGTTGCCTATGACCCCAAGAACACCATCCCCACCATCAAAGATGGAGGTGGAAACGACATGCTTTGGGGGTGTTTTTCTGCTAAGGGGACAGGACAACTTCACTGCATCAAAGGGACGATGGACAGGGCCATGTACCGTCAAATCTTGGTGAGACCCTCCTTCCCTCAGCCAGGGCATTGAAAAGGGGTCATGGGTGGGTATTCCAGCATGACACTGACCCAAAACACACTGCCAAGGCAACAAAGGAGTGGCTCAAGAAGAAGCACATTAAGGTCCTGGAGTGGCCTAGCCTATCTCCAGACCTCAATCCTATAGAAAATATGTGGAGGGAGCTGAAGGTTCGAGTTGCCAAACATCGGCCTCAAAACCTTAATCACTTGGAGAGGATCTGCAAAGAGGAGTGGGACAAAATCCCTCCTGAGATGTGTGCAAACCTGGTGGGCAACTACAAGAAATGTCTGACCTCTGTGATTGCCAACAAGGTTTTTGCCACCAAGTACTAAGTCATGTGTTGCTAACGGGTCAAATACTTATTTCACTCATTAAAATGCAAATCAACTTATAACTTTTTTCAAATGCGTTTTTTTTTTTTTTTTTTTTAACTTTTGTTGTTATTCTGTCTCTCACCGTTAAAATAAACCTCTCATTTGAAATTTTATAGACTGATAATTTCTTTGTCAGTGGGCAAACGTACAAAATCAGCAGGGGCTCAAATACTTATTTCCCTCAATGTATATCGTCTACAAACGTGTGTGTGTGTGTGCTGGAATTTACGCAGCTTTTACTTTGACTGCCTATCATTTCTTGAGGTGCTAAAATGGCAGGACAGTACAAGCCCCCACCCCCCATTACCCTTTTTTGGAAAATAGACACCCCATGGAATTTGCTGGGAGGCATGTTGAGCCCATTGAATATTTTTATTTTATTTTTGTCACAAGTGTTTGAAAAGTTACACATAAAAATAGATTTTTACACAAGTTGTCACTTAAATGATATATTGCTCACACATGCCATGGGTATATGTGGAATTGCACCCCAAAATACATTCAGCTGCTTCTCCTGAGTATGGGGATACCACGTGTGGGACTCCTTTTTTTTTTTTTTTTTTTTGGGAGCTTAGCCGTGTACGGGTACCGAAAACCAATTATTGTGTTCAGGATTAAATTGCTTTTCTTTCATCCATGGACAGACACCGCACTTTTTTTATTTTTTTATTCTTGACAGTAGGGTTTATATGCCGTCTATCAGGAGAGGATTAGGCAGACATGTTAACAGTTAAAAACATGTAACAACAGCAAAGCTGAACAGTACCGCCCAGGGGGCGGTCCCTCTGGTCATAACCCCTCACCCTGCATCTAGCAGCTCCGGTTTTTTTTCTGCCTAGCATAGGAGAAGGACCTGGCTCCCTGTTGGAACCATTTGGTCCTGGAGATTTAAAAAAAAAAATTCTACTTTTTTTGATCCTAAGATCTACTATCAACTGCCGGCTGGGTGACAGGCTGGAAAATACAGATTCTTGTAGTCTCCCCAGTCCAGCCATCAAGCGTGAGCAGATCTTTAGCTACGCGCTGGGTCGGCCACGACATACCCTGTTTTCTCCAGGGGTGGCCGGTGAGCTATATGCTCCGGGGCACACATATGACCGGGCTACTGCTGTCCGAGTCACCGTGGGCCGTGGCCGACAGCCACTCCGTACTGCTCGGGTGATGGGTCTGTCCGGCATGCATCCAGCAGTCCCCGCAGGATGGGTAAGTAGGGTTCCACCTGTTTCGGCAGGATGGAACAGCTGGGCATTCCTGGGGGGGTCGACTAGGGGGTCTCTCGCTCTCCCTTTCTTCTCTGCCTGTCCCTTCCCTCCTCCATGCATCTGGCTGGGCCTGCTGTGTACCTGACCGGGGGTCCTCCGGGGGGGGCTCCGGTTCCTGGCTGGGGGCTGCGCTGTGGGTGTCCTGGGGCCACTCTCTGTGGTGGGGTGTTGTCAGTCTGCCATGTGGGGGGCCAATTTCTTGTAGCCGCGCTGTTTTAATGCTAATGCAGCTGGCGGCCATTTTCTTGTAGCTCACGCTCCTTTTTTTTTTTTTTTTTTTTTTTTTTTTCCTGAGGCGGCCGGTGGCCATTTTCTTGTGGTTCTAGCTTAGTTTTGGCCTCTAGCGCTGGAAATGTCTTTGCCCCGCTAAAACGTCTTCTTCCTCGTGTGCTTCGCAGACTGGAGACCGAGGGGATTCCAGTGATTCTAATTGCCCCAGATTGGCCTCGGCATCCTTGGTATGGCGACCTAGTATGCCTGGTGGCGGATGTTCCTTGGCGATTGCCGATGCGAGAGGACCTTCTGTCGCAAGGTCCTATACTTCATCCTGCTTTTAGTCGCTGACTTTAACGGCATGGCTGTTGAAAGTCAGGTACTAAGGGATCGGATTCAGAAATTTCCACCACGCTGAGGGCACGGAAGTCATCTTCTCGGAAGATCTATCATCGCACGTGGAAGGCCTACATCTCTGTGTGAGGTGATGGAGTGGCATCCACGGACATATTCAGTTCCCACGATCCTGCTGTTTTTACAGCGTGGAGTGGATCAAAAACTTGCGCTAAGCACCATTAAGGGGCAGATATCAGCCTTGGCTGTCTTCTTTCATCGACCCTTGGCAGTAGGTGCCTCCTGGGCCTTCCGACATCAAGCGTCTGTCTCACAGGTGTGTAAGGCGGCGACCTGGTCGTCCGTTCACACTTTCACTAAGTTTTACAAGGTTGACGTGCATGCATCTGCGGATGCTTGCTTTGGCCGCACAGTTTTGCAGGCAGCTGTTTAAGGCTTCATTGAGGAGCTCTGGTCGTTTTGGGGTGAAGTTTGTTTTGATTCATGTTCCCACTCCTAGTTTTTTGACACTGCTTGGAGACGTCCCTACTGTCAAGAATAAAGGAGCTGTGTCCGTCCATGGACTAAAGAGAAAATAGGATTTTTGTACTCACTGTAAAATCCTTTTCTCTGAAGTCCCATGGACGGACACAGCACCCACCCCGTGTGTGTGTGTGTGTGTTTTTTTTTTATGTTTGTACTGCTTTTTGACGAACTGAGCTGCTAGATGCAGGGTGAGGGGTTATGACCAGAGGGACCGCCCCCCTGGCGGTACTGTTCAGCTTTGCTGTTGCATGTTTTTACCTGTTAACATGTCTGCCTAGTCCTCTCCTGATAGACGGCATATAAACCCTACTGTCAAGACTAAAGGAGCTGTGTCCGTCCACGGACTTCAGAGAAAAGCATTTTATGGTGAGTACAAAAATCCTATTTCACTTCCTCACTACCTATCAGTTTTGGAGGCCCTGAAATGCCAAGATGGTACCCACAATAGTTTGGTAAAATATAAAAAGATGATCTTACGCCAAGTACATGGATACCAAACACGACATGCTTTAAAATTTAGATGCACGCCCATTCAGCGGCGACAAACTATGTATATTTTTAAAAGCTTTGACAGGTTACTGTCTACTGCTAAAATTACTGCCCTCAATCTGACGTTCGCAGTTGTTATCACAGGGAATGTAAATGTCCCCTATGGTAGCAATGGGTAGTGACAGGTACTCTATATTTAAAAAAAAAAATTTGGGGTCTATTAGACTCTAGATCTCTCCTCTGCCCTTAACTTAAAGCATCTGACTATACCAAGATCTGTGTGATAATATGCCTTCCCAATGCGCTGTTTATATCCGGCGAAACCAAAGTGATGAAATGTTTGTAGCTTCCGGTTTCATAGGCCAAAGAGGTAATTGGAGCCATTCCAGTCTCTGATCAGCTCTACAGTCAGCTGGCGGAACCACCGGCTGCATTCTCGGGTTCCCCGATGGGACAGGAGAGCCAGATAAAACCGTGGAAGGCAGCGGGGAGACGTCCCCCTCCCACTGCTTGTTAAAAGCAGTCTAGCGGCTAATTAGCTGCTAGGATTGCTTTTTACACAAAAGCCAACCGCCCGCTGAAAAAAAACTATACCAAGATGATGCCTAAAGCTGCAGGCATCATCCGGTATAACCACTCAAAGTCCAGCGACATACCAGTACTTTGCTGGTCCTTGTTGGGCATACTGTGTGTGTTTGTGTTTTTTTTTTTTTTTTCAGCCTGTGTGTCGATGTGGATGAAGAAATCCCTGCCAGAAAAAGTGTGTGTGTGTGTGGTATGCCGACCATTAGAATATACCGCCCTGCATCCACCCCCTTCTAATGATGGGCATACATGCAATGTTCTTTTTCATTTTAGGCCATGGGCTGAACAAGAACAAAAGAAACCTAACAGATTCATCCATTCACATGGATCGATGTGAATGAAGAAATCTCTGCCAAGAAAAGTGAAAAAAATATATATGCCGAAGTATAGGGGAGATCCACCCTCTGTCCACCCCAGCCCCTATGCTTTGGCAGACAGTATATGGTTAAAGTGCACAAGTGCAAAGAGCTTTCCAGTTACTGCAGATGAGCTCAGAGGCTGAGACGGGAAAGAGTGCGTGCTGCACATGTGTTGGGCTCAGGAACTAAGTCTAATTAGTTTAGGGTTATGGAATGGTGTTTATTGACTGCATAAGATACATTTTTATAAAGGTGAACTAACCCTTGTAAGTTGACCATTTTAGAAATGTTAATTGGGCCTCGGGAGTAGTACCCTGGAAAATCCTTACTTTTGTCTTAAATTTCACATGAAAATAGCAATGCACTTTTTCTACCGCATAGTATGTGAGAATGGCTGGGCACTCCTTTTCCTACAGCCTCATAGCTGTATATCCGCAGTGTGAGATGTAAGGTACTGCTGGCTATGACTGTAGTCTCTGGAGATCTGGAGTGAGACTTTCTTTTACAATGTGTTTATTTTATCAAAATACAGTGCCTTGAAAAAGTATTCATACCCCTTGAAATTTTCCACACGTTGTCATGTTAAAACCAAAAACGTAAGAGCCCTTTCACGTTGCAGCCGCTTTACTGTCGTTTTAGCAGTGCTTTTCGGCCACTAGCGGGGTGCTTTTAACCCCCGCTAGCGGCCGAGGAAATGGCACCTGTGTAGCGGCGCTGCCGAAGTGCTTTTGCAGGTGTTTTGGCAGCAGTGCTCATTAATTTCAATGGGCAGTAATGTGGAGGTGTATACGGGAAAAGGGGTCTAAATGTATTTTATTGGGATTTTATGTGATAGACCAACAAAAAGTGACACATAATTGTGAAGTGGAAGGAAAATGATAAATGGTTTTACAAATAAATATGTGAAAAGTGTGGCGTGCATTTGTATTCAGCCCCCCTGAGTCAATACTTTCGTAGAACTACCTTTCGCTGCAAGTCTTTTTGGGTATGTTTCTACCAGCTTTGCACATCTAGAGTGACATTTTTGCCCATTCTTCTTTGCAAAATGGCTCAAGCTCTGTTCGATTGAATGGAGAACGTCTGAACAGCAATTTTCAAGTCTTGCCACAGATTCTCAATTTGATTTAGGTCTGGACTTTGACTGGGCCATTCTAACAAATGAATATGCTTTGATCTAAACCATTCCGTTGTAGCTCTGGCTGTCTGTTTAAGGTTGTTGTCCTGGTGGAAGGTGAACCTCCGCCCCAGTCTCAAGTCTTTTGCAGACTCTAACAAGTTTGCTTCTGAGATAGCCCTGTATTTGGCTCTATCCATCTTCCCATCAACTGTGACCAGCTTCCCTGTCCCTGGTGTGTTCAGGGTCATGTGCAGTTCGTTTTCCCCCACACATAGCGCTTTGCTTTCAGGCCAAAAAGTAAAATTTTGGTCTCATCTGACCAGAGCACCTTCTTCCACATGTTTGCTGTGTCCCCCACATGGCTTCTCGCAAACTGCAAACAGGACTTCTTATGGTTTTGTTTCAGCAATGGCTTTCTTCTTGTTGCTCTTCCATAAAGGCCAGATTTGTGGAGTGCACGACTAATAGATATCCTGTGAACAGATTCTCCCACCTGAGCTGTGGATCTCTGCAGCTCCTCCAGAGTTACCATGGGCCTCTTGGCTGCTTCTCTGATTTAGTGCCCTCCCTTGTCTGGCCTGTCAGTTTAGGTAGACGGCCATGTCTTGGTAGGTTTGCAGTTGTGCCATACTCTCTCCATTTTCAGATGATGGATTGAATAGTGCTTTGTGAGAAGTTCAAAGCTTGGGATATTTTTTAACCTAACCCTGCTTTAAACATCTCCATAACTTTTATCCCTGACCTGTCTGGTGGGTTCCTTGGCCTTCATGATACTGTTTGTTCACTAAGGTTCTCTAACAAACCTCTGAGGGCTTCACAGAACAGCTGTATTTATACTGAGATTAAATTACACACAGGTGGAATCGGTTTACTAATTAGGTGAATTCTGAAGGCAATTGGTTCCACTAGATTTTAGTTAGGGGTATCGGAGTAAAGGGGGCACGCCACTTTTTTCATATATTAGTAAAAACAATTGAAAATCATTTATCATTTTCCTTCCACTTCACAATTATGTGCCACTTTGTGTTGGTCTATCACATAAAATCCCAATATTTTTTTTTTTTTTACGTTATTGTCTGTAACATGACAAAATGTGGAAAATTTAAAGTGGGTATGAATACTTTTTCAAAGCACTGTAAAGAATTTTCATTTGCTCAAATCAGAAGTCGGGACAAAGCATTATAGATGACAGGTTGCATAAAGTGTAAATAGTATGACATCTATAGACATAGGAGAGGAAAATCAACATGATATAAGGCACTGAAGGCCCTGTACCCCAAACTACAAACGGCCTGGAAGGGTTAGGCATGATCCAAACACCTCTGAAGCTTGAAATGGGCAAGTGCACTAATGGATATCCTCCGTGAATGTAAGCAAGTACAAACCACCAAAGGGGGGGGGGGGGGGGATCTTTCATCCAAATTACATAGAAGGGTAACATCTACAATAGTAAGAAAAAGAGAAAAAAAGGGAGGGGGTTGAGAAGAATATAGTAAGTGAGAGTGTGTACCAAAATAAATAAATTGGCAAGCTCTTGAATGTCGGATCCCAGTGACCTGCCCCCCACCTATTTTATACAAGTGATTGCAGATAGCATAGCCAAGGATTCCAGACCTTTTTTAAATCTGGATTGCTTTTCCCCAAGGATACTGGCTAAATAATCCATGCTCTAGAAATCCACATTTTCCCTGATAAAGATTAGGGTCTGCATATGTCTGGGGATTGGTTCATTCAAAAGTACTGTTTTTTGGCATTTTTAGGTACATTTGAGATTGGTCACTGAGTGTATAAGGGTAGACATTCCAGCCCAAAACCGCTTGACTTTGAGAAAAAACCCACCAGACATGGAACATGGTGCCTTCCTGTCCACTTCACCTGAAACAAAGGGAGGATGCTTCAGGATAGATTTTGGCAATCCTGGAGGGGACTAAATACCACCATGATAGGACCTTGTAATTCCGCTCAATTCAAGCGATTTGTAAAGTTTAAAAGTAAAAAAAAAAAACGGCACTCCTGGCCCCTCCTCTCCATCCATTGCCCCCATGGGAAGCCACTTCCTATAGGAGCACCTGTGCATGCTCGTTCCCGAGCCCAGTTGCTATGTCCATTGACACAGACAGATGGACTGGGCCTGCTCCCTCGTTACTGGCTTTGATTGACAGTGCTGGGGGCCAGTCGTTCCCGGTGCCTCAGCGAAGCCAATAAGACTCGAAGTGAGGAGAGAAGAGCTGCAGACGTGCACTGCGCTGGATTGAATGAGGGCTCAGGTAAGTAAAAGGGGGGGGGGTGAGGGGCCAAAATCGATGCTGATGCCTAAACATTTTTTATCTTAATGCAAGCAATGCATTAAGGTAAAGAAAAATGTTTAGGCTTTAGAACCACTTTAAGGTCATGTTAATAATGCCTTTTGTGAATCCGGTCTGTCCACAGAGCCCAATCTTCGTCCATTATTTCCATACCCAGATCTTCCTCCCACACCAAATGATCTATATGGCAGATAATGTTTGAAGGAATTGACACAATTCCACCCCGTAAACCTTCATCTTTCATGCATCTGTTTTTAACCACTTCCTTACTGGGAACCTAAACAACCCCCCCCCCCCCCCCTCCTGCCCAGACCAATTTTCAGCTTTCAGTGCTGACGCACTTTGAATGACAATTGCGCGGTCATACAACGCTGTACCCAAATTCAATTTTTATAATTTTTTCCCCACAAATAGAGCTTTCTTTTGGTGGTATTTGATCACCTCTGTGTTTTGTTTATTTTTTGCGCTATTAACAAAAAACCTGACAATTTTGAAAAAAAACACAATTTTTTACTTTTTGCTATAATAAATATCCCAATTTTTGTTTTTCCTTTTTTAGTTTAGTCCGATACGTATTCTTCTACATATTTTTGGTAAAAAAAAAAAGTTCTAGTAGTGAAATCATCTGTTTAAGAGTGTGTAGAAGATTTGATGCATGTGGAAAATTTCCAAGGGAGGCATCAAGCGCTGGAAGGAAGTAATCTTGATGTCTGATCCCCTTGTGGTTTAACAAATGTCCTATTCGGTATAGGCCCTGGTTCAACCACCACAAAAAGTGTTGTGGGTAAAGGGCTGTTAAAGAGAAGGGCTACTGGCGTGTGTAGATTTTTAAAAAGGCATATTTTGCAAATCGCATTCCATAGGCGTAGGGAATGGGATAGGGAGGGGAACAGTATGGCTCCAGATGGAGTGAGAGTTAGTGATGTCACTAATGTACATATCACTGTTCTCCTTGTTGGAGGTTCTGACATGAGAAAGCAGAGCCCTGTCTCTGCTAAGATGGCTGCCTCCACACAGAGCGACTGTGGGATGCTCTGAGGATTTGAAACCAACCTTATCAGGAGCATACCCCAGATCCTCTGGTGTAGCCCGAGGAGACGGTGGACAAAAGAAATCCAGAAACCAGCACTAAAATAGATGAAGCAGGCTAGGACTATACAGGAAGTGAGGATTTTTTTAAACACTAGTGCTGCAGAGAGAGGGACTTGCAAACCTATAACGGCTATGCTTGCAATCTGTGTCTATACCTTCATATTGTACTGCTTCCTTGCCATAAGAGGGGTTCAGCTCTTGCTACACCCCACCTATGCCTAGGAAGCTACCTCGCATGCGTCAAAGTCATTTCGAGCATGCGCGGGCTTCCCGGAGGACAGGTAAGTGTACACACACACACACACACACATGCTCTTTTCTCGTCGAGAAACATGCTGACAAGAATCTCGACGAGAAAAAAGAGCAGGTTCTCTATTTTTCTCATCGAGATTCTTGACGGTTTTCTTGACGAGAAACTTGATTGCCGCGTACACACGACCGATTTACTCGGCAAGAAAGCTCTGCCAGCAAGTTTCTTGCTGGTTCTTGCCGAGAAACTCGGTCGTGTGTACGAGGCTTCAGAGCTAACATCATGTAGGGAAACTTGCTTTCACGCAAGAGGCTGTTTTCCTGAAGTTGCTGTTCATTTGGACCCTAAATGCAAGTAGTGATTTACAGGGTTTTACTTTTAAGAACATTCCAAGCTATTCTAGAAAATGTACTAGAGGGAAGGTGGCTGTTGTGAATCAAGCAGCTCGTGGTTCTAAATGTTCCAGCAGCTCATAGCCCTGTTTACTTCTGGCCATTGTCACTGGCTGCAGCAGCCCGATGTCCAGTGCTGATGGACCTGCTAATGTGCAATCTGTCTACTCTCTGCAGCCCCTCTGCACACTCCCATGCATGCTGCTGAATGCCCTGGCTCAAATGATATCCCCGATAAGCCTTTGGCTACATCGACGCAGTCACCCCAGACAAACATTTGTCTCTCCTAAGCTTGCCTGGCCTTGCAATAAATTTTTTAGCTTCACAATCCTCTGTAGTTTGGGCCGCTATCATTGTGAAAATGTACCTCGACTACTTATTGACTGAAAAATAATACCCATTTTTTTTTTTTTTTTTTTTCCAGGAGCAGTTCCATTTTCTGCTGGTTTATTCTTTATGGATGCAAGTCTGGACAGGGTCTGGCAGGTGTCTGGGGCCCGTTTAACACCTCTACAGAACTTTGTAAATGGCTGCTTGGCTGCCGCTGTAGCCCAGACATTGTCTTTTCCCTTTGAAACTGTCAAGAAGAAAATGCAGGTACAGCTTTTGAACATTGTTCTTTTTTTTTTTTTTTTTTTTGACTGTTGCTTTTCTTGGTAAAATATATTGTTTATATAAATCTCCATACTGTATGCTCAAACGCCTGCTCATTAGCCACATACAGTATATGTATAACTGTTGTTGGTTTGCTACAGCAGGAATTGAAAAGTATTAAAAGATCTGTGCTCTCCAAAGTTGTTTATGGCCATGGAAGGCATTTAACCTTCTGGCACTAATCCTAAAACTGCTTATTGGTTACACAGAGTATTTACATATAAATTAGGGCAATTCCATGTAGCTTCAGGCTTGGAAAAAATTATATAATGTTGGAGAAGCTGGAAGCGCAACTCCAGCTATGTTTTATTTAGTCTTGTATAGAGTTGGGAACGATTACAGCTTCTACCAGATTTTTTTTTCCCCCAGCCGTCTCCTTACTGGGTAGGTAAGAATGCCTGGAATTTATTTTATTTTTTTGTTTCCTGGTGAACCCCCGCTTCCGATCCTTATCTCGGACAGACCAGAAAGGGAGGGCATATCTCCTGCAATGAGGTAACCGAAAGGGGGGGGGGGGGGCTGACAAATTGTAACTCTTTCATACTCTTTCCAAAACAAAAAAACATGTTTGTTTGAGGCTAGGTTTTAAATAAACAGTGGATGGGCACCATCATACAACATTAGCAATAGATGACAACCAAATAGCCCACAAGGCCCTGATTTTGGGGCTTTCGAACTTGTTGGAAGCCTGGAGATATCAAGACTTGTCATTGTCAGGGCTGTTTTGAGCCTACATTTTATAGCCATCTTTATAGCACATGTAATAAAAAACATAACTGGAGTAACTAATATATTGGGGTACTCTTGGTCAAATCAAAAAGCACCACATCCCATTGTAATTTAATATGAGAAAAAGGGGGGGACAGCGGGTATACTCAGTACCCAGGGATTTTTTGAAAACACGGTGCTTGATAGAGATAAACACAATTGTCAAAATCAATAAAAGATTAAATTTTATTACATGAAGCATAAAAACAATACACAAAATTATTAACCATCCTTCAAGATATGTAGGTCAGTTTTCAAAAAGATGCAATTCACTGCTTGATTTCCACTCAACTAGTTTCGCTCCCAGCGGAGCTTCTTCAGGAGTGTAATAGAGTAATAGCAGGTTTAAACTGTGAATACAGGATGTACAACAATTAGCAACATAGAATGGTTAAAAGTATGTAAGACTTTAATGTTGAACATTTCAGAAAAATTGATAAATTGACGTGCCCAAAGCACGCTAATGGTTAAGTAGTTCATAAGGGTAGATCATTAACACAATAGATCCGTTCACACTGAAATGGTGATGGCCCATGCTGAGCATCATACAAACACATATGTATACACTCACCGACTTACATGTGTAGCTACAAACTGGAAGAACAAATGGCATTTCCACTGGTATTAGTTGACCGGTTTGCCCAATCCACTGAAACAACCCATAGGGTTAGCAACCACAAGGGTAAAGAAAATCTATTGAAGACTGGAAATAGAAAGCATACAAAAGGTATATAGTGAATAGATGTTAAATCTAGCAAATTCAACATAATTCATCCTAAAATGGATGGAAAGACAACCTCTTACCTTGAGAGGTTGTTAGTATGGGTCACTAGATCCAAAGTCAGCAGTATGCCAATAGGGAGTTGTAAAAATCCTTATAGAGCACAAAGTGTCTATTTGTGCTAAGAAAGACAAACCCTCGGGCTGAATGATTGGAAACACATAGTGAAAAAATAACTTCACTGGTTACATTGCACTCAAGATGGTTGGGTGGGATGGATGAGCTGGTCACCAGCTGTAAATAAAAAAATATAGCAGACAAAGTGATGAGCAACCTCGGCCACTGCGAGGAGAAAGTTATCAACACAGCGGACAAGCGATTGTCCATAACAGCAGCCTACCTGGGCAAGTTGAAAAGGGGTCAGAATCCGTCCGGCTGGAGCAGGTATATCTCCAAGCCCCAGGGCGGCGAAAGATCCTCGCAGACTGTCGGCGGACCGGAGCCGCATTTAAAATACCCCCATCGCGGCGGCGTCTGACGTCATCGCCGCGATGCGGACGTACATTGGTGGATCAATGATGACGCGCACCGCCGTCCAAGAGTTGGACTGGCGTGAGCGTCATTGAGACAGCAGCCAACGTGGCGTGTCACACACCAAGCGAGGTGTGTGTCAGTCAGCTGGACGCTGCTGAGGCCAGCCGCGCCATCTTGAATAAGGGAAAACAGAATATATAGATAATAGTAAAGGAACCCAGCGTCATTGAGAGAGTGGGAACAAGAATATATATGGTGTAATGACATTAATAATCAAAATCTATATTGAAGCAGCGCAGGTGGAACTCACAGAATGACTGTCAACATTGATCATCAATTTGGGGCACCCCATTGAAAGCTCGACTGGCATCACGAGTATATCAAAGCAGGGGGCCCCCGGGCGTCCGTATGGTTGCCCGGGGTGAATCATGAATTGAGCCAGTCAGCAAATACCAGATGCAATATAGAGAAAATAAATTTGGTATGAAAAATTTTTTATTATTATACAGGGACACATTGTGTCACCCAAGTAGATAAATAATCGAAATTAGATAATAACTAGAATGCCAATTTTTCACAAAGAGTAAACCCAATTTGTAGCAAGGGTCTGAAGTAAAGCAAATGGGCGGAACTGGTGAAGCTCAGGATGGAACATGAACATACAGTATGTCGGATTACATGAATCATGAAAAATACATTGTAAGTTAAACTTTCCAACTTAGGAAACATGTGTTAATATATGAGGAATGCTAAGTGTTGCAAGGGATGAATCTAAGTGAGATAAAGAAATGAAAAAAGATTGAAGATAAAATAATGTGAAATGAAAAAATGATAACTGGACTCAATTTGAATTTATAACAATATAGCAAAAAATTAAAAAAATATATTGATGAATATTAGATAATGG
Source organism: Rana muscosa (assembly GCA_029206835.1). Taxonomy (NCBI): domain Eukaryota; kingdom Metazoa; phylum Chordata; class Amphibia; order Anura; family Ranidae; genus Rana; species Rana muscosa. Next base: position 148,863,109 of record CM055125.1, read on the forward strand.
AGTAAATGTTGGACGAACAATGCTATAGTAATTCACGGCAGAACTCTATAAAAACGGCTTAAAGCTAAAGGCATCGTTTAAACCAGGGTGCCTAAGAGCTGATAACCTATGGATCCATCTGGCCTCTTTCTGCAGTAGAATTTTATCAAAATTCCCTCCTCTCTCCCCTGGGGGAATGTGTTCTAAGGCGGAAAAATGCATTACTGCACTATCAAATTGATGAAACAGACCTACATGCCGGCTAATTGGGGTTTCCATTTTCTTTTTCCTTATCAGAGAAACATGGTCTCTGACACGGTGAAAGAAGGGCCTTTTGGTCTTGCCGACATAGAATGCATCACATTGGCATTGCATTAAGTATACTATACCAATGGATTGGCACGTGACTGAAAACATAGGTCTGTGTACTTGTCCGTCCGGAAGAGTAACCGTGGAGGAGGAATGTAAATATCTGCAGAATTTACATTTATGACAAGGCCTAGTGCCCCTAAACGGGATGGGATTAGACGGCGATGAAGAAAAGTGGCTATGGACCAGAGTGTCTCGTAGAGATCGCGCTCTCTTGTAGGTGATCTGTGGATACGGTTTGATAAATTTAGAAATTTGATCATCGCTGGTTAGTAGGTACCAATATTTTTGTAGGATGAGGCGCACCTGTTGGTGTTGGTTTGAAAAAGTAGTTATCAACCTAACACCCGGGTCAGATTTTGTTTTCTTGGGACCATGCAGAAGAGCACTTCTATTTTGTTTTTTGGTTCTAGCATAAGCCTTTTTAAGGCACTTGTTGCTGTAACCTCGTTCTAAAAAACGGGCCCTCAATAGTTTAGCCTCATGTTCAAAGTCCTTTGAACTGCTACAGTTCCGCCGCAATCTCAAATATTGCCCATAGGGCACACTTGAGATCAGAGGTTTGGGATGGGCACTCCCTGCATGCAGCAGGGAGTTTCCAGCCGAAGATTTACGATAAAGGGAGGTGCTGATGGTACCATCAGTTTTGATGTTGATTTTGAGATCCAGAAAGGTCAACTCCCTTTGGCTAATTTCAAAAGTGAATTTGAGATTAAAGTTATTGATCTTTAAGGAATCAAGGAAAGTGGTAAGGGCATCTCTGGGGCCGGTCCAAATGAAGAAAATATCGTCAATGAATCGTCGCCATATTGGGATAAAATCCAAATGGCTCTGTAAATCCTCTCTAAAAAAGAGGTTTCTCTCCCACCCCCCCAGATACAGGTTCGCGTAGGAGGGGGCACACTTGGTCCCCATTGCCACCCCCTGTATCTGGAGGTAGTGGGAGTCTCCAAACAAAAAAATATTGTTAGATAAAATGAATTCGAGAAGGTTCAAAATGAACGAGATATAGGCCCGAGAGATGCCCCTATCCTCGGTGATGAAGCCCTCCACAACCTCCACACCAAGTTGGTGTGGTATGGAGTTGTAGAGGGCCTCAACATCAAGTGCCACCAACCAAGATCCCTCAGGCACAGAAATGCCATCTAAGGTTCTTAAAAGGTCAGTTGTATCCTGTAGATACGATACCAGCCCTTCAACATGAGGTCTGAGAAAGTCATCGATCAGTTGACTAGCCGTCTCTGTCAGGGAACCATTGCCCGAGACAATAGGACGTCCCGGGGGAGAGGACAAGTTCTTGTGAACTTTAGGTAATGCATAGAGAGTGGGGGTTCTAGGATTGGTGACACTGAGAAATTCCCAAGTTTATTTGGTGATTAAACCATCATGATATGCACTGCCGATCAAATGTCTGTACCGTTCAGTAACCAGATGCAAATGAGCACTAGATACTTTCCGGTACCAACTTTTGTTGGTCAGTAGGTTCATGACCATTTGCTCATAGTCACAACAGTTCATAACCACCAAGTTGCCCCCCTTGTCGGAGGGCTTGATGATAATCTCTTTGTTGAGCTGTAGAGATCGCAATGCCTCACGTTGAGAATCACTAAGATTGGAATCGGCCTGTGATTTCCAGTTTGACTGGTTTATCTCCAACGTCACCTGTTTTGTGAAAGCCCAAATATTAGGATTTCCCTGTAGTAATGGGAATAAATTGGATTTGGGTTTGTATTCCCGTTGAACAGATTTTATTACCAAAGGATTAGAGGAGGATGGGGCCTGGGGGGGAGGGGAGGGCAACGTTGACATACACTGTTCCTCTAGAGCCCGTGCCTCATCAAGGTCCGTGAGGTCAACGTTGCCCTCCTCCCATAGCTCCATGAGTTCCTCAAGAGCCTTTAAGTCCTCAATGTTCATTTCCTGCCATAAAGGATTGGCCAGAGTGGTAGTCTGAGACTGATCTTCGGGTTTGTCATAAAGAACTCGGAATAGTAATTTCCTGGAAAATAGATTTAAATCTTTGATGAGTTCGAACTTATCAATTTGGTGAGTAGGGCAAAAAGTAAGTCCCAGTTTTAAAACTGAGATCTGATCAGGGGTCAATGCATATGAGGACAAATTGATTACCTCAAGTTCGTTTTCGAGAATTTTTGATTCTGTGGATCTGAATTTACCTGCTTCCTTGGGTCTAGTGCCAACGACGGAGCTGGCTGAGCCAGCCGAAAATCCGCCTGATTGGAAAGACAAGGGTGCGCAGAATTGCTTACCTGTGCCGCAAGTGAGGAAGTGAGGGCTGAGGTGGAGATGGGAGTGATGAGTGGTTGGATAGAATGTGTCATCGCAGTGCCGGAAGTTGAGGAGATTTTGGCCGAGGTTGCCCTGGTCGTGATGGGTGCCCGAGACGAGGCAGTGTGCTGAGAAGGGAAAGATTTAGTGGATGTCTTACCATTACGGGCCTGAAAAAAGCCGTGAGTTTTAGGCATAGGGAGTGCCTCTGGTGCCTGTGAGGAAGAAAAAGAGGAAGCAGAAGAGTCAGATTCACTAGGATCATGGTATGATTCATTTGATTGACGTTTAGTATTTTGAAAACGTCTGCGGCTTTTGAAACTCGTGCCCCAATTGTAGGCCTGAATATTATCGTATGCCAATTTGTCCCTGACAAACTTTTTTTCTTTGGTTTTAAGAATATTGGAGACAAACACCTCCAAATCAGCTTTTAAGGAAGTTTCTCTGACTATAAACGATTCATCAGAGACGATGGTTTCATTGGCTTTATAGAGGTCTTCAATTTCTCTATCAATAGCAATCAAATCAGAAGCGTATTGTTTATTCAATAGTTCCATCATGTGGATGGAACAGGTTTGGAGGTTAATTTCCCATTCTGCTTTGAATGCAGGATCAATTTGGTTCAAGGTAGGAAAAATTTGAACTCGAAGACCCCAAGGGACAACATTGTCCTCTATATATTTAAGAAAGTACCATCTATTCCAAAATAATAGGATTTTTATAACAGCTTACCTGTAAAATCCTTTTCTTGGAGTACATCACGGGACACAGAGCGACATAGTCATTACTAATGGGTTATATAGTTACCGTCAGGTGCTGGCACTGGCAACTTCCAAAACCGGAAGTACCCTCCCCTATATAAGCCCCTCCCATCCGGGAGCACCTCAGTTTTGTAGCAAAGCAATAAGTGTCCCCAAAGAGGGGCGGGAGCTCTGTGTCCCGTGATGTACTCCAAGAAAAGGATTTTACAGGTAAGCTGTTATAAAAATCCTATTTTCTTTCTCGTACATCACGGGACACAGAGCGACATAGTCATTACTAATGGGATGTCCTAAAGCAATGCCAAATGAGGGGGGGGATACACCATATAAGCTGAGCGCTATCAGACATGAGGATCTTTTGCGGCCTGCAACACACTGCGCCCAAAGGCGACATCCTCCTGACTTCTAACGTCCACCTGGTAGAACCTAGTAAACGTGTGTACTGAAGACCATGTTGCGGCCTTACAGACCTGAGCCAGGGAGGCCTGGTGATGCACTGCCCATGAAGTTCCAACTGCTCTCGTGGAGTGCGCCCTAACTTTGAACGGAGGCGGTCTACTTCTCAAGCTATAGGCTTGTATTATGACCTGTCGAATCCACTTGGCTAACGTAGATTTTGACGCTGCCTGACCCCTTCTGGGGCCTTCCGGCAGAATAAACAAAGTATCCGTTCTGCGAATCTGAGCAGTGGCTTTTAGATAAGCTTTAACTGCTCTTACTACATCCAAAGAATGCAATAACTTTTCCTCTACCGAAGTAGGCTTGGGGAAAAAAGAAGGAAGAACCACATCTTGGTTCAAATGAAAACTCGATACCACCTTAGGAAGAAAGGCTGGATGAGGACGTAACACTACTCTGTCCTTATGGATAACCAGATATGGCTCCCTACAGGACATAGCTGCTAATTCCGATACTCTTTTAGCCGAACAAATGGCTACTAGAAAAATCAATTTCCTGGTGAGAAGCACTAAGGAAATATGCTGTAATGGTTCAAATGGTTGTTTCTGTAGAACCGACAGAACCAAGTTTAGATCCCATGGACATATGGGAATATTAACCGGAGGACTAATACGCATCACTCCTTGTATAAAGGCTTTGACTAGTGAATGCGAAGCCAAGGGCCTTTGAAAAAATATTGACAAGGCCGAAATCTGACCTTTGATAGTACTCAAGGCAAGCTTCCTATCTACAGCCCATTGTAGGAAGTCCAGAATTCTACCTATTACGTATTTACGTGGATGCCATTTCTTGGCTTCACACCAGGCGATGTACGCCTTCCAGATTCTATAGTAGATCTGCCTGGATACCGGTTTCCTGGCATTGATCATGGTAGACACCACAGCATTAGAGAGCCCTCTCTTTTTTAGAATGTGGGCTTCAATAGCCAGGCCGTCAAACCTAGGGCTGGTAAGGAAGGGTGGTATATCGGTCCCTGCGAAAGCAGGTCCGGACGATGTGGGAGGGTCCAAGGACTCCCCACAGACATTTTTACGATCTCCGCGTACCATGCTCTTCGGGGCCACGCTGGAGCCACCAGAATCACTGGTTTCTTTTCTACCCTGATTCTGCGGAGTAATCGAGGTAACAATTGTGGCGGTGGGAATGCATATATCAGCTTGAACTGATCCCAAGGGAACACTAGGGCATCCGAGCCGCATGCTAGGGGATCCCTTGACCAAGAGACAAACCTGTCCACTTTCGTGTTGAACCTGGATGCTAGCAGATCTACATCCGGTGTTCCCCACCGCTGACATATTGTCCGGAAAACCTCGGGATGAAGGGACCATTCCCCTGGGCATAATTGTTGGCGACTTAGAAAGTCCGCCTTCCAATTCTCCACCCCTGGAATGAATACCGCAGATATGGCTGGGACATATCTTTCTGCCCATCTCAGGATGTAATTTACTTCCCTTTGGGCTGCACGACTCCTGGTGCCCCCCTGACGATTGATATATGCCACTGCTGTGGCATTGTCTGACTGAACTCTGACAGGGGACCCTTGGAGTTTGGATGTCCATGCTACTAGGGCATACCGGGCTGCTCGTATCTCTAAGAGATTGATGGGCAGGGCCTTTTCCGCATCCGACCATCTGCCCTGGAGAGACCATTGCTCCAGTACTGCTCCCCAGCCTAAAAGGCTGGCATCTGTAGTGACCACCTTCCAAGAAATCGGACTGAAGGATTTCCCTCTTTCCAGATTCCGGGGAACCAACCACCAACGGAGGCTTCTGCGAACGGAAGGGGACAAGGACATTGGTACGTCCAGAGCCTGAACTTTTTTGTTCCAGGCTGACAGTATGGCCCTTTGCAACTTCCTTGAATGGAATTGACCGTAGGGTACTGCTTCGAATGATGCCACCATTTTTCCCAGCAGCCTCATGCATAGGCGTATGGATGGCTGTCTTTTTGAACCCACTAAGTGGATCAAATCTCTCAAAGACGACCCCTTTTCTTGAGGCAAGAAAATTTTTCTCTGGTCTGAATCCAGCCTTAGCCCCAAGTATTCCAGACTTTTGACTGGTTTTAGGGCTGACTTGTCTCGGTTGATAATCCAACCGTGATATTCCAGATACTTGATTGTCTCGTGAACAACCACTTCTAGTTTTTCCACTGAGTGGTCTATCAGCAACAAGTCGTCTAGATATGCCATTATCGTTACACCTCGTGTTCTTAGATTGGCCAATAATGGGGCCAGAATTTTTGTGAACACTCTTGGTGCTGTGGCCAGACCGAAGGGTAAGGCTCTGAACTGAAAATGGCGCCCTTCTATCGCAAAGCGTAGAAATTTCTGGTGGGCTGGAAAGATGGGGATGTGCAAATACGCATCTTTGATGTCGATCGAGGCTAACCATTCCTCCCCTTGTAGGGCAGTGGCTACCGATCGGATCGACTCCATCCGGAAAGTCCTGATATGCAGGAATTTGTTTAGCCCTTTTAGATTTAATATGGGCCTCATGTCCCCGTTTGGCTTCGGAACTGTAAAGAGGTTTGAGTAAAACCCGAACCCCCATTCTTCCAGGGGGACCTCTATAATTACTGCTTGAAGCAATAATTGTTCCAGTGCCAACAGGAGGGATCCTCTCTTCTGGGGATCCCTTGGCACGTTCGACCTTATAAAGCGGGAAGGAGGGGAGTTTTTTAACTCCAATTTGTATCCCAGATTTACTGCGGAGAGCACCCATCTGTCTCGGATCGTGTCCCGCCAGGTCTCTGTGAACAACTGAAGTCTTCCCCCCACCCGATTGGGTGGGGGCAACCCTTCATGCATTTGACTTTGGGGGAGGTTTTGTACCTCTCCTGCTCCAGGGCTTCTTGTTACCCTGCAACTGTCCCTGATTTTTACCTCCGGGATTTGACCGGGGAGGCCGTCGGAACTGTTTCACAGCCGATGTCCTAGGGACTGGAGAAGCCGGCCTCTTAAAAGAGGGACCTCTAACTCTATTTTTGACCGGCAAGAGTGTACTTTTACCGCTGGAAATTCTCTGGATATACTTGTCCAGGTCTTCCCCGAATAAACGCTCCCCATGAAATGGGAAGCTGACCAGCAATTTTTTACAGGGAGCTTCAGCAGACCAGTTTTTGAGCCATAGAAGCCTGCGCATATGTACTATAGACAGCGTAAGGCGGGAGGCCTGATGGATTGAATCCTTTATAGCGTCCACCGCAAAGCATAAGGCTCTAGGTAGATCAGCTAGAGCAAGAGCCTGCTGATCTGGCACGTCCCTTAAGACCTGTTTCAACTGATCCTTCACTGCTTGGCAGACCCCTATAGCTGCCACTGCTGGTTGTGTCACCAATCCTGCTGTAGAAAAAGCAGATTTCAATAAGGACTCCAATTTTTTATCTATTGGGTCCTTGAACATTTGGACATTTTCCACCGGACATGTCAGTGATTTATTCACACAAGAGATGGCTGCGTCCACTGTAGGGACCTTCCATTTTCTGACGAACTTATCCTCCATAGGATAGACCACCGGAAATCTCTTGGGGGGAGTAAATATTTTGTCAGGATGCTCCCAATCCTGGTAAATGAGCCCCTCCAATAAAGGATGGATCGGGAAAGAACAAACAGTCTGGGGAGCTTTTAGCGACCCCAACGAGGAGACAGAAGAGGAGGATGGCTCCGCAAGTGGCATTTTAAATGCTGATCGGACCATATTAGTCAGGGACTGAACCCATAACCTCTCAGCATGTGATGCTGAGAACGGCTCCTCCACTGTTGATTCCTCTACAACCGAATCAACCTCATCCTGATCCCCCTCAGGTAGGTCGACCTCTGTATGGGACTGTTGCTCTGTTAACAGGCACTCTGAGGGAGGAGACGGAGATCGAGCGCTTTTCTCCTGTGACAGGGAAGCAGCAATTAGTGCTGACAATCTCTCTTCCAGCCCTCCCAGAGCTGAGGAAAAAACCTCCTCTGTTACATACACAGGAGCAGGTGAACTGGGGACAGCCACAGTACCAGGTACTCCTGGGGGTGCCCTACGGTCACTAACCTCTGATTCTTCAGGGGAGACTGGTGCAGCCAAAGCATGCCCAAGATCCTCAGAGCCCGATGGAGACCCCCTATTCCTCCTGGAATTTCTAGTCCCGGAGTTTTTAGACGGCATATTCCTAAGCCACAAAGCTGAGGTATTCCAGCCGAAAATACACCAGTTACTGATAATAGTCTAGCATAAATGCTGCTATAATAAACAGTTGGTGTCTACTAATGTGCCTTTCTAGGGGATGCCTGTATCAACCGCTTGCTGTATGCCTTTAAATGTTGTCAGCTCTGTCTCTGTACTTCATAGCCAGCTTACTGCAATAATGTGGCTTTTTAAAACCTGCTGGGACGCCCGCACATGCGCAGAAGCGCTGCGGCGCGCACAGAGCGTCATCCCCCAGGCCCCGCCCCTTTTTCCGGCCACCTCTATATATAGAGGCGCGTGCACGCGCACGCGCGCGGCCACGTGCGCCTCGGCGCTAATTTCAAACATGGAAACCAGGGACAGGAGCCAGGGCCCCCTTTGCCGCAGGCCGGGGGATAGACGAACACTGCAACATGGCAGAGGAAACAGTTTCCTGTAGGAGAACTCACCAGCTGCCTGGACTTTGCTCTCTGAGAAGAAACTAGTCCATATGACAAGAAAAACATTCCACAGCGGCCTCTAGTGGACAAACACAGGTACCGCAGTTTAATATACTAAACATATATAAAAAAACATTCTTTTTTTTTTTTTTTTTTTCTTGACCACCATTAAAAATTATTACATTTTTTTAGTAGTTACAGGCATGCACAGATATTAGCGGGAATACCGTTAGGTAACAGACAGAAAGACAAATTAGGCTTGGGGGTCCCCCAATAGAACCAAGTTCCTGGGGGCCCCCACTTACCTGTTCCCCGCCGCAGGACTTTGTTTGGTCCACAAAAGCCCAAACTTCACCTATCACGGCAGGCATTGTAATCAAACCTTCAGGGACCGGGTTCCCAAGGATTCCACTCCCCTGGACCTGTATAGCACCCTGCACAGAAAACATCTTGGTCGTGGGTATGACCAGAGCTCTGGATCCCAGGGTCCAGCTCTCCTAAGAGAAGCATTACAGGCAGAACCTTGCTCTTCTCTGCAAGGCCCGGGTACCGACCGTTTAGCTATGAAGCTTTTTTGGTCGGATCCGGAATAGCTTACTGAGGCCCAAAAGAACCTGTACGCAAGCTCAGTGAAAAACACATGTTTCTTCTTGGCCAACACCTTAGACACTGGCAAAAAACTGAGGTGCTCCCGGATGGGAGGGGCTTATATAGGGGAGGGTACTTCCGGTTTTGGAAGTTGCCAGTGCCAGCACCTGACGGTAACTATATAACCCATTAGTAATGACTATGTCGCTCTGTGTCCCGTGATGTACGAGAAAGAGAAAGTCTGGACTTTCTTTCCAACATCCGTTGGAGTCTCATGATAAAGCGATCCATGGACAGACCTCCACTGGCAGTGTTTTGAGCCTTGTGGATTTTGTCCATGTAGCCTTCGAAAGCATTACCGCAGTAGCTTGCCATGTTAGTACTACAAGGGGACAAATGAACAAGATAACAGTGAAAAGGCACCAATGAATAAGGATAAAGAGTAGGATAATAAGAAAGAAACCAAAAAAAAAAAAAAAAAATGAGAAAAATAAACAAATAGATTCAGCACTTTGCAACAGTACATAGATGCATGAACACCATACTAATGTTATTAAAAATTTGGAATGGTCCGTAAATAGTATTGGTATCGCACTTGAGAATCAAGCGGGATACTGCATAAATTTATACAAAAATGATTTGACTAAGTACAAGAGCACCCCAGAGAGAGAAGGGTGGGTAACACCCGGGTATTTGAAAACTAATATATTGGGGTACTCTTGGTCAAATCAAAAAGCACCACATCCCATTGTAATTTAATATGAGAAAAAGGGGGGGACAGCGGGTATACTCAGTACCCAGGGATTTTTTGAAAACACGGTGCTTGATAGAGATAAACACAATTGTCAAAATCAATAAAAGATTAAATTTTATTACATGAAGCATAAAAACAATACACAAAATTATTAACCATCCTTCAAGATATGTAGGTCAGTTTTCAAAAAGATGCAATTCACTGCTTGATTTCCACTCAACTAGTTTCGCTCCCAGCGGAGCTTCTTCAGGAGTGTAATAGAGTAATAGCAGGTTTAAACTGTGAATACAGGATGTACAACAATTAGCAACATAGAATGGTTAAAAGTATGTAAGACTTTAATGTTGAACATTTCAGAAAAATTGATAAATTGACGTGCCCAAAGCACGCTAATGGTTAAGTAGTTCATAAGGGTAGATCATTAACACAATAGATCCGTTCACACTGAAATGGTGATGGCCCATGCTGAGCATCATACAAACACATATGTATACACTCACCGACTTACATGTGTAGCTACAAACTGGAAGAACAAATGGCATTTCCACTGGTATTAGTTGACCGGTTTGCCCAATCCACTGAAACAACCCATAGGGTTAGCAACCACAAGGGTAAAGAAAATCTATTGAAGACTGGAAATAGAAAGCATACAAAAGGTATATAGTGAATAGATGTTAAATCTAGCAAATTCAACATAATTCATCCTAAAATGGATGGAAAGACAACCTCTTACCTTGAGAGGTTGTTAGTATGGGTCACTAGATCCAAAGTCAGCAGTATGCCAATAGGGAGTTGTAAAAATCCTTATAGAGCACAAAGTGTCTATTTGTGCTAAGAAAGACAAACCCTCGGGCTGAATGATTGGAAACACATAGTGAAAAAATAACTTCACTGGTTACATTGCACTCAAGATGGTTGGGTGGGATGGATGAGCTGGTCACCAGCTGTAAATAAAAAAATATAGCAGACAAAGTGATGAGCAACCTCGGCCACTGCGAGGAGAAAGTTATCAACACAGCGGACAAGCGATTGTCCATAACAGCAGCCTACCTGGGCAAGTTGAAAAGGGGTCAGAATCCGTCCGGCTGGAGCAGGTATATCTAGCCCCCTGCTTTGATATACTCGTGATGCCAGTCGAGCTTTCAATGGGGTGCCCCAAATTGATGATCAATGTTGACAGTCATTCTGTGAGTTCCACCTGCGCTGCTTCAATATAGATTTTGATTATTAATGTCATTACACCATATATATTCTTGTTCCCACTCTCTCAATGACGCTGGGTTCCTTTACTATTATCTATATATTCTGTTTTCCCTTATTCAAGATGGCGCGGCTGGCCTCAGCAGCGTCCAGCTGACTGACACACACCTCGCTTGGTGTGTGACACGCCACGTTGGCTGCTGTCTCAATGACGCTCACGCCAGTCCAACTCTTGGACGGCGGTGCGCGTCATCATTGATCCACCAATGTACGTCCGCATCGCGGCGATGACGTCAGACGCCGCCGCGATGGGGGTATTTTAAATGCGGCTCCGGTCCGCCGACAGTCTGCGAGGATCTTTCGCCGCCCTGGGGCTTGGAGATATACCTGCTCCAGCCGGACGGATTCTGACCCCTTTTCAACTTGCCCAGGTAGGCTGCTGTTATGGACAATCGCTTGTCCGCTGTGTTGATAACTTTCTCCTCGCAGTGGCCGAGGTTGCTCATCACTTTGTCTGCTATATTTTTTTATTTACAGCTGGTGACCAGCTCATCCATCCCACCCAACCATCTTGAGTGCAATGTAACCAGTGAAGTTATTTTTTCACTATGTGTTTCCAATCATTCAGCCCGAGGGTTTGTCTTTCTTAGCACAAATAGACACTTTGTGCTCTATAAGGATTTTTACAACTCCCTATTGGCATACTGCTGACTTTGGATCTAGTGACCCATACTAACAACCTCTCAAGGTAAGAGGTTGTCTTTCCATCCATTTTAGGATGAATTATGTTGAATTTGCTAGATTTAACATCTATTCACTATATACCTTTTGTATGCTTTCTATTTCCAGTCTTCAATAGATTTTCTTTACCCTTGTGGTTGCTAACCCTATGGGTTGTTTCAGTGGATTGGGCAAACCGGTCAACTAATACCAGTGGAAATGCCATTTGTTCTTCCAGTTTGTAGCTACACATGTAAGTCGGTGAGTGTATACATATGTGTTTGTATGATGCTCAGCATGGGCCATCACCATTTCAGTGTGAACGGATCTATTGTGTTAATGATCTACCCTTATGAACTACTTAACCATTAGCGTGCTTTGGGCACGTCAATTTATCAATTTTTCTGAAATGTTCAACATTAAAGTCTTACATACTTTTAACCATTCTATGTTGCTAATTGTTGTACATCCTGTATTCACAGTTTAAACCTGCTATTACTCTATTACACTCCTGAAGAAGCTCCGCTGGGAGCGAAACTAGTTGAGTGGAAATCAAGCAGTGAATTGCATCTTTTTGAAAACTGACCTACATATCTTGAAGGATGGTTAATAATTTTGTGTATTGTTTTTATGCTTCATGTAATAAAATTTAATCTTTTATTGATTTTGACAATTGTGTTTATCTCTATCAAGCACCGTGTTTTCAAAAAATCCCTGGGTACTGAGTATACCCGCTGTCCCCCCCTTTTTCTCATATAACTGGAGTAACACTTTTCTGCATTTGTGCTTAAAGAAAGCCTTTAATGAGAGAAACGGAGACCCTGTCATTGCTGACACTACTTTTGAAAATTCTATTGCCCGGCTGTCAACCTGACCCACTGGGTGCTGCATGCTTTAGTAGGTAAGTATCACAGCCAGATGACCAGCATTTTCAGAAGCAGGTCAGCAATGGTAGCCCACGTATTTATCTAGGCAATTTAGGAAACGGCGATCACAGGTCAATTGGCTTCAGTATAAATCACGCAAGGGGAACACAAAGACACTGAATTTCAAAAGAGCAAACTTCCCTAAACTACAAACCTTGCTAGAAGATATAAATTGGGATAAAATCTTAGAAACAAAGAAGACGGAGGAGAGATGGGTTTGCTTTAAGAGCATATTAAATAAGGACATTAGCCAGTGCATCCCATTGGGAAATAAATTTAAAAGAGTGAACAAAAGTCCTGGATGGCTTAACTCTAATGTAAAAACGCATATAAAAGCAAAGGAGAAGGCCTTCAAAAAATAAAGGGCAGGGGGATCATCATCAGCATTCAGACTTTACAAAGCATGCAGCAAGATATGTAAGGGTGCAATTAGGGTGGCTAAGATAGAACAAGAAAGACACATAGCGGAGGAGAGCATAAGAAATTCTTTAAAGTGGATATCAACCCGAATTATTTTTATTTTATTTTTTTTGCTGTCACAATGTAGAGTATAAGATTTCCTATCACTTGTGCCAGATCTTGCCACAGAGTTAATCCAGCTCTGAGCAATCCTCTTTTATTGTTCAGTGAGATAAAACTGACGGAGAAAAACCTTTGTCCATTCTGCCCCCTTGCTTTGAGTGACAGGTTATTTACATATCTCGTACACTAGCTTTAGACAGGCATTATTTTTTAATTCCCACCCCCACTCCTTTTCTGAAGTCATGTGGTTACTTTTCTGGATGTTGGTGATCATAGCAGAAGGAATACACAGGAGAAAATGCATGTTGACAAGGGGAGTGTAGAGGTGGGCGGGGAGTCTACTGACATCACGACTCCACCCACCGAGCTCCAGACAACAGATCCACCCACAGAATCTGCAGTTTTTCAGTTCTTATAACAGACAGAGGGGAGACATTTGACAGATAAGGATACATGCAGAAGGCATCTATATCCTTAAAGATCAGCACTATGGCAGTAGTTTAGAAAGGATTATAGTGGGTTTACATCCACTTTAAGTATATAAACAGTAAAAGGAGTATAGACCATATTGGCCCCATAAAGAATGAAGGACATCTGGTTACAAAGGATGGGGAGATGGCAAAGGTATTGAATTTATTCTTCTACTCAGTCTTCACGAGTGAATCGGGGGGGCTTCAGTAACCAAAACTGCAGTGTTTGTCCTCATGACACATCACAGGAAGCACCCTCATGGCTAACAGAGGACAGAATTTAAAAATAGACTTGGGAAACTTAACATTAATCACCGGGACTTGGGGAACTCAGTCAAGTAATTGTCAGACCATTGTTCCTAATTTTTACTGACAGTCTACTGACTGGAATGGTCCCAGCTGATTGGAGAAAAGCCAATGTAGCACCAATATTTAAAAAAGGGCAAAATTACGTCCCTGGGAATTACAGACCAGTTGGCCTAACATCAATAGTATGCAAGCTGTTGGAGGGGATAAGGGACTATGTGCAAGATTTTAGTAATGAAAACGGTATCATTAGCAATAATCAGCATGGATTCATGAAGAATCGTTTGGTTTGGCACAATCTGATAACCTTCTATGAGGAGGTGAGCTGCCATCTAGATAAAGAAAGGCCCGTAGATGTGGTGTATGTGGATTTTGCAAAAGCATTTGACAGTTTCCCATAAATGTTTACTGTACAAAGTAAGGTCTGTTTGCATGGACCACATGGTGAGTACATGAATTAAAAACTGGCTACAAGGGCGAGTTCAGAGGGTGGTGATAAATGGGGAATACTCGGAATGGTCAGGGGTGGGAAGTGGGGTCCCCCAGGGTTCTGTGCTGGGACTAATCCTGTTTAATTTGTTCATAAACGACCTGGAGGATGGGGTAAACCGTTCAATCTCTGTATTTGCGGACAACGCTAAGCTAAGCAGGGCAATAACTTCTCTGCAGGATTTGGAACCCTTGCAAGAAGATCTGAACAAATTAATGGGGTGGGCAACTACATGGCAAATGAGGTTTAATGTAGAAAAATGTAAAATGCATTTGGGTAGCAAAAATATGAATGCAATCTATACACTGGGGAGGGGGGGACCTCTGGGGGAATCTAGGATGGAAAAGGACCTGGGAGTCCTGGTAGATGACAGGCTCAGCAATGGCATGCAATGCCAAGCTGCTGCTAACAAAGCAAACTGAATATTGGCATGCATTAAGAGGGGGATTAACTCCAGGGATAAAGCGATAATTTTCCCACTTTACAAGACTTTGGTCCTGCCTCATCTGGAGTATGCTGTCCAGTTCTGGGCACCAGTCCTCAAAGCATGTACTGGAAATTGAGTGCGTAAAAGAAGGGCAACAAAGCTAATAAAGGGTCTGGAGGATATTTGTTATGAAGAAAGGTTGGGAGCACTGAACTTATTCTCTCTGGAGAAGAGACGCTTGAGAGGGGATATGATTTCAATTTACAAATACAATACTGGTGACACCACAATAGGGATAAAACCTTTTTTGTGGAAGGGAGTTCACCCCACAATTTCATGCTCTACATGTGTTTTTGCCTACGCATGTAGGTGCATTTTTTATGTGTTTTTGACACGCTTGCATGCAATTCAGTGTGTGTGCGTGTTTTTTTTTTTTTGTTTTCTTTTTTGTTTTTCTTTTTACACATTTGAAAAATACTTATTTTTGGTTAGGACAATGTGCATTCTGGTGCATGTTTTGATCAATTTTGGACAAAAACAAAATGCAGCATGTTGTACTTTTGATGCAAGCTCTGGAACTCACTGAAGATGAGCGGTTTTGCCACGTTCCAGATGTGTTTCATACAGGAAGAATGCAACATGTTCTACTTTTGTTGACTGCACTGGAACATACTGCACTGGTGTAAACTAGGCCCATTGGAATCCATGTTAAACACGGCCCATGCATTTATTAATGCAGGATAAAAATGCGCTAGCATGCATCTGGTGTACCAACCCTAAAAATGCACTAGAAGGCAGTAGCATAAAGTTTGTAAAAACCCCAGAAGCATGTGTATTTATGAGTTGGGGAAGCTTTGCTTGTAAGCTCCACATGAACAGTGACGTGTGTGTGTGTGTGTGTCTGTGTGTGTGTCTGTGTCTATCTCAGGCCTCGTACACACGGCCGAGATTCTCGTTGAAAAAAACATGTCGTTTTTTCCGACGAGATTCTTGGACAAGAAACTTGTCCCGGCCGAGTGTACACACGCTCGTTTCAAAGAACCCGCGGTTCTTTGAAAGGAGCGTACGCGGTGACGTCATCGACTACGTCGAGCATGCGCTCGTCACATTCGATGCCGTCGCCGCCATCTTGGTATACCCTACGTATGCCTAGGAAGCTACCGCGCATGCGTCAAATTCATTTCGAACATGCGCGGGCTTCCGGGAGGACAGGTAAGTGTACACACACTCACTTTTCTCGTCGAGAATCTCGACGAGAAAATAGAGAGCAGGTTCTCTTTTTTTTCTCGTCGAGGTTTCTTGTCGGTTTTCTCGACGAGAAACCCGATAGCAGCGTACACACGACCGATTTACTCGGCAAGACCTCTCTGCCAGCAAGTTTCTTGCTGGTTCTTGCCGAGAAAATCGGTCGTGTGTACGAGGCCTCACAGTGGGGCAAAAAAGTATTTAGTCAGCCACCAATTGTGCAAGTTCTCCCACTTAAAAAGATTAGAGAGGCCTGTAATTGTCATCATAGGTAAACCTCAACTATGAGAGACAAAATGTGGAAACAAATCCAGACAATCACATTGTCTGATTTGGAAATAATTTTTTTTGAAAATTATGGTGGAAAATAAGTATTTTGTCACCTACAAACAAGCAAGATTTCTGGCTCTCACAGACCTGTATCTTCTTCTTTGAGAGGCTCCTCTGTCCTCCACTTATTACCTGTATTAATGGCACCTGTTTGAACTTGTTATCAGTATAAAAGGCACCTGTCCACAACCTCAAACAGTCACACTCCAAACTCCACTATGGTGAAGACCAAAGAGCTGTCGAAGGACACCAGAAACAAAATTGCAGACCTGCACCAGGCTGGGAAGACTGAATCTGCAATAGGCAAGCAGCTTGGTGTGAAGAAAACAACTGTGGGAGCAATAATTAGAAAATGGAAGACATACAAGACCACTGATAATCTCCCTCGATCTGGGGCTCCACGCAAGATCTTAACCCGTGGGGTCAAAATTATCACAAGAACGGTGAGCAAAAATCCCAGAAACACACGAGGGGACCTAGTGACTGACCTGCAGAGAGCTGGGACCAACGTAACAAAGGCTACCATCAGTAACACACTACGCCGCCAGGGACTCAGATCCTGCAGTGCCAGACGTGTCCCCCTGCTTAAGCCAGTACATGTCCGGGCCTGTCTGAGGTTTGCTAGAGAGCATTTGGATGATCCAGAAGAGGATTGGGAGAATGTCATATGGTCAAATGAAACCAAAGTAGAACTGTTTGGTAGAAACAACTTGTCGTGTTTGGAGGAGAGAGAATGCTGAGTTGCAACCAAAGAACACCATACCTACTGTGAAGCATGGGGGTGGCAACATCCTGCTTTGGGGCTGTTTCTCTGCAAAGGGAACAGGACGACTGATCCGTGTACATGAAAGAATGAATGGGGCCATGTATCATGAGATTTTGAGCGCAAACTTCCTCCCATCAGCAAGGGCATTGAAGATGAAACATGGCTGGGTCTTTCAGCATGACAATGATCCTAAATACACCGCCCGGGCAACGAAGGAGTGGCTTCGTAAGAAGCATTTCAAGGTCCTGGAGTGGCCTAGCCAGTCTCCAGATCTCAACCCCATAGAAAACCTTTGGAGGGAGTTGAAAGTCTGTGTTGCCCAGCGACAGCCCCAAAACATCACTGCTCTAGACGAGATCTGCATGGAGGAATGGGCCAACATACCAGCAACAGTGTGTGACAACCTTGTGAAGACTTGCAGAAAACGTTTGACCTGTCATTGCCAACAAAGGATATATAACAAAGTATTGAGATGAACTTTTGATATTGACCAAATACTTATTTTCCACCATAATTTGCAAAAAAAAAAAAAATATTTCCAAATCGGACAATGTGATTGTCTGTCTGGATTTGTTTCCACATTTTGTCTTTCATAGTTGAGGTATACCTATGATGACAATTACAGGCCTCTCTCTCATCTTTTTTAAGTGGGAGAACTTGCACAATTGGTGGCTGACTAAATACTTTTTTGCCCCACTGTGTGTGTGTGTGTGTGTGTGTGTGTGTGTGTGTGTGTGTATATATATATATTGTGACAGCAGGAAGGTAAAGTCACCTGGTTGCATCCAGGGGGGTAGATATATTTCGCCCAGATTCAGGCTTTACGCCGACTTATACAACTAGGTGGAGAGTTGTATAAGGCTAGTGGGCTCATGGATGACTCATACCTCTAGGGAGAGTGTGGGGCGTCGTACAGACAGGGAGTTGATGAGACCAGCTGAAGCTTGTCAGCTCATTTAGGCCTCTATAAGAACTCCCAGCTTCATTAGATGTTAGCTCATGCCTGGAACCAGACCTGTGTGGACTGTCTAGGGAAAGTGAACCCCTGTGCGGTGAGACAAAGCCTGTGTGGCTATTTGCTTGGACATTTAAAACCAGGGACTTAGGGACTAGGACAGCACTAGGCTGATCCCAGTTGTTAGTTAGGAAACCTGTATGTTTAGTCAGAGGTCAACTTGACCAGGATTTATTTTGGTTATGTTTCTTTTGCTTTGCTGTGTTTTGTCACTGTAAATAGAAAATAAACCGCACCTTTTTTTGATTTTGAAAACCACAACCTCCGTTTGCTGGGCCTGTTTTGTGTGGGGAGCCCATCCCGGGGGTCACACACACCCGCTGCCGAGCTAACCCCCTCACAGTTGGTGGAGAACCAGTGGCAGTTTTTTTTTTAAGCCAGCATGGAGGAGATACTGAAGCAGCTGGCTCTAGCAAATGCCAATCAACAGCAGACAAATGCAGGTTTGCAAAGGAGCCTTGCAGCCCAGCAGCAGACAAACGCAACTTTGCAACAGAGTCTGGAGGCTCAGCAACGAGCCCAGCAGCAATCTGAGGCCCGCTTCATAGACCTGTTGCAGAAGCAAGAGCAGAGACTACAACAACAGATGGAAGCAGTAATGCAGCAACGTCCGCAGACCAGTGAGGAAAGCCGTCCCACTAATACCGCGTCCTTTGGGGTGAGTCGTTTATTGACAAAAATGACTGGAGAGGATGATCCAGAGGTATTTTTGACCACATTTGAAAGGACCGCTGAAAGAGAAAAGTGGCCTGAGGAGCAGTGGGCTGGACTGGTGGCTCCTCTGTTAACTGGTGAATCGCAGAAAGCTTACTATGACCTAGAGCCTAACCAAGCAAAAGACTATGTGATGCTAAAAGCTGAAATATTGGCAAGGCTGGGTGTCACCCAGGCTGTCCGGGCTCAGCGTGTGCATAACTGGACTTTCCGGCTTGGAAAACCCCCCAGGTCTCAAATGTATGATCTCATTCACCTGAGCAGAAAGTGGCTACAGCCAGAGACTTTGTCCGCACCAAAGATTGTGGAACGTGTTGTAATGGATCGGTTTTTGAGAGCTCTTCCTACTGCCATCCAAAAGTGGGTAAGCCATGGAGACCCAGAGACGGCCGATGGTCTTGTGGATCGTGTGGAGAAATACTTGGCTACAGAGAACCTGACGGCCTCTTCCAGAGACACTCGGACTTTCCACCCTAAGACCAGACCATCCCCAGGGGCGGATAAGAGGATTCCAAGGGGTGAGGGTGGAGAGAGTGAGAGGGTGGGAGCTCTACCCCAAGTTTGGCGAGAACAGCCTGGGAAATCAGCGGCTCAAGAGGCGGCAAGAAGGATCGTTTGCTACCGCTGCCGGCAAGCGGGACATATTGCAGCCAATTGCCCGGTTGTGGAGGAACCCATGCAGTGTGACTTTCTGACGGGCAGACGTCAGTCGCTGTGTGCGACAGTCGCATGCACTGCCATTCGAGGAACTGAGAAACATTTATGCAAAATGTGTGTTAATGGTAGAAATGTTGTGGTATTGCTGGATTCAGGTAGCCTTGTGACCCTGATAAAGGCTGAGTTAGTTAAAACAGAGGTCTCTGGGAATAGCAAGGTAGCTGTTATTTGTGTGCATGGGGACACCCGAGAGTATCCAGTGACTACAGTGTGTTTCGAGACCCCCAAAGGTACCCTCTCTCATCCAGTGGGCTTAGTATCTCAGTTACCGCATGACGCCATTGTGGGAAGGGATTTTCCGAAGTTCTGGGAACTGTGGGATGATCCTGAGCCCCTCACTGGTGCCCCTATGTACCAGGAATGTGATAGCCAGAACTCCCCTGAGAGTGGTGAGGACTCTCCGGAATTTCCCTTATCAGTATTGGCAGGGGAGACTCAAGAAACTGGAGAGGAGCCCACCTCCTCAGACGAAAACCTACCGTCTGTGGAGTTTTCTGATCTTGAGGTTCACAGGGAAAACTTTGCCACAGAACAGTTGAAAGACCCCGCCCTAATAAAGGCACGGGAAAACGTAGTGAAAATAGATGGAGAGTTAGTGAACCCAGATAATACCTGCACTTACCCATACTTCAGCGTAGAGAAGGACCTACTGTATCGGGTGGCAAAAAGGGCAGAAGAAACCGTTGAGCAGCTTGTGGTGCCCAAACCTTACAGGAAGTTGGTGTTGGAGTTGGCCCATGGGCACATTCTTGGAGGTCATCTGGGGACAGAGAAAACCCGAGAGAGGGTATTACAGAGATTCTATTGGCCGGGGGTGATGAAGGACGTAGAAAATTATTGTTCCTCCTGCCCTGTGTGTCAGAGGTTGGCCCCGATGCCACATTTCCGTAGCCCGCTGGTCCCTCTACCCATCATTGAGGTCCCGTTTGAGAGGATCGCCATGGATTTGGTAGGTCCTATAATCAAGTCCGCTAGGGGGCACCAGTACATATTAGTTATAATGGACTATGCCACCCGTTATCCAGAAGCGATCCCTCTCCGAAATACCTCGGCCAAAACCATAGCCAAAGAGCTATCTCTTGTTTTTAGCCGGGTGGGTATTTGTAAAGAACTGCTTACGGACCAAGGTACACCCTTTATGTCCCGGGTTATGAAAGAGCTGTGTAAATTGTTCAAAGTGACGCAATTGCGTACGTCTGTGTATCACCCCCAAACCGATGGGCTGGTTGAAAGATTCAACAAAACCCTAAAACAAATGTTGAAGAAAGTGGTGGATAGAGATGGAAAGGATTGGGACTGTTTACTTCCTTATTTGATGTTTGCTATTAGGGAGGTGCCCCAATCCTCTACGGGATTCTCCCCCTTTGAGTTACTGTATGGGAGACACCCAAGAGGGCTGTTGGATATTGCCAAGGAAACTTGGGAAAGTGAGAGTTCTCCCCACAGGAGTGTGATTGAGCATGTCGCCCTGATGCAAGATCGAATTGCACAGGTAATGCCCATCGTGAAGGAACATTTGGCCCAAGCGCAGTTGGCACAGCAGAGAGTGTACAACCGTGGAGCCAAGACCCGTACCTTTTCCCCGGGGGATAGGATATTGGTACTTGTCCCTACGGTTGAAAGTAAATTCCTTGCCAAATGGCAAGGCCCCTACGAGATAATGGAAAAAGTGAGCGAAGTGAATTACAAGGTCAGACAACCAGGAAGGCGAAAGCCCGAACAGATCTATCACGTTAATCTGTTGAAAGCCTGGAGGGATAGAGAGTCCCTAGTCGCAGACACTTGGTCACCAGCTCAAACTGGTTGCGTGATTCCTGAGGTTGGAATAGCAGCCACCTTGTCACAACCCCAACAACAGGAGGTTAAGGAGTTTGTGCTTCGCAACAAGGAGGTATTCTCTGAGCTGCCGGGACAAACATCTGGGGTAGAGCATGACATCATTACCCCGCCCGGTGAAAGGGTGAAGTTAAAACCCTATCGGATCCCAGAGGCTCGACGGGAGGCAATACGGGAGGAAGTACAGAAAATGCTGAACTTAGGGGTGATAGAGGAGTCCCAAAGTGATTGGTCTAGTCCCATCGTGTTGGTGCCTAAACCGGATGGGAGCTGGCGATTTTGTAACGATTTTCGTCAGTTGAACAAAGTTACAAAATTTGACACCTACCCCATGCCACGTATAGATGAGTTGATCGACCGGCTGGGAACAGCCCGATACATGACGACTCTTGACCTCACAAAAGGGTATTGGCAAATCCCCCTGGCCAAGTCGGCCAAAGAGAAAACCGCATTTGTAACCCCAGACGGGGCGTTCCAATATAAAAGAATGCCGTTCGGGTTACAGAATGCGCCGGCCACATTCCAGCGGAAAATGGACCAGATGCTGAGGCCCCATCAGAAGTATGCTGCGGCTTACCTGGATGACGTAATTGTCCATAGCACAGATTGGGCCTCACATCTGCCAAAAGTGCAAGCAGTCCTGGACTCTGTTCGGGAAGCGGGGTTTACGGCTAACCCCAAGAAGTGTACCATTGGGCAGGAGGAGGCCAAATATCTTGGGTACACCATTGGGAGGGGAGTAATAAAACCCCAACTCAACAAAGTCGAGGCCATCCAGAGTTGGCCACGTCCCAACAGCAAGAAGCAGGTACGAGCCTTTCTGGGAATCGCTGGGTATTATCGGCGATTCATTCCCCACTTTGCTTCTAAGGCTGTGCCCCTAACCAACCTGACGAAGGGGAAAGGGTCGGTCATGATTAAATGGACCCCCGAGGCTGAGGCAGCATTCCAATTCTTGAAACAAGCCTTATGTAGCCAGCCAGTGTTGTACTCACCCGACTTCTCTAAAGACTTTGTCGTACAAAGTGATGCGTCAGATGTGGGGTTAGGAGCAGTATTGTCCCAGGTCTGGAACGGGGAAGAGCACCCAGTCATTTACCTCAGCAGGAAGTTGAAGTCCCATGAGGTAAATTACGCCACCGTTGAAAAGGAGTGTTTAGCGGTGAAGTGGGCTCTAGATTCCCTTCGGTACTACCTGCTAGGTAGGCACTTTGACATGGTTACGGATCACGCTCCGTTAAAGTGGATGGCTCAAAACAAGGAAACAAATAGAAGAGTGAATAGGTGGTTCCTGGCCCTCCAGGAATTCAACTTCACAGTAAAGCATCGCCCTGGCGTTCAAATGGGGAATGTGGATGCTTTGTCTCGAGTACATGAATGCCTGATTGCTGGTGTTCCAACCCCGAGGTTAAAACAAGAGGGGGGGGTATGTGACAGCAGGAAGGTAAAGTCACCTGGTTGCATCCAGGGGGGTAGATATATTTCGCCCAGATTCAGGCTTTACGCCGACTTATACAACTAGGTGGAGAGTTGTATAAGGCTAGTGGGCTCATGGATGACTCATACCTCTAGGGAGAGTGTGGGGCGTCGTACAGACAGGGAGTTGATGAGACCAGCTGAAGCTTGTCAGCTCATTTAGGCCTCTATAAGAACTCCCAGCTTCATTAGATGTTAGCTCATGCCTGGAACCAGACCTGTGTGGACTGTCTAGGGAAAGTGAACCCCTGTGCGGTGAGACAAAGCCTGTGTGGCTATTTGCTTGGACATTTAAAACCAGGGACTTAGGGACTAGGACAGCACTAGGCTGATCCCAGTTGTTAGTTAGGAAACCTGTATGTTTAGTCAGAGGTCAACTTGACCAGGATTTATTTTGGTTATGTTTCTTTTGCTTTGCTGTGTTTTGTCACTGTAAATAGAAAATAAACCGCACCTTTTTTTGATTTTGAAAACCACAACCTCCGTTTGCTGGGCCTGTTTTGTGTGGGGAGCCCATCCCGGGGGTCACACACACCCGCTGCCGAGCTAACCCCCTCACAGTATATATATACTGTGAGGGGGTTAGCTCGGCAGCGGGTGTGTGTGACCCCCGGGATGGGCTCCCCACACAAAACAGGCCCAGCAAACGGAGGTTGTGGTTTTCAAAATCAAAAAGGTGCGGTTTATTTTCTATTTACAGTGACAAAACACAGCAAAGCAAAAGAAACATAACCAAAATAAATCCTGGTCAAGTTGACCTCTGACTAAACATACAGGTTTCCTAACTAACAACTGGGATCAGCCTAGTGCTGTTCTAGTCCCTAAGTCCCTGGTTTTAAATGTCCAAGCAAATAGCCACACAGGCTTTGTCTCACCGCACAGGGGTTCACTCTCCCTAGACAGTCCACAGAGGTCTGGTTCCAGGCATGAGCTAACATCTAATGAAGCTGGGAGTTCTTATAGAGGCCTAAATGAGCTGACAAGCTTCAGCTGGTCTCATCAACTCCCTGTCTGCACGACGCCCAGCCCTCTCCCTAGAGGTATGAGTCATCCATGAGCCCACTAGCCTTATACAACTTTCCACCTAGTTGTATAAGTCGGCGTAAAGCCTGAATCTGGGCGAAATATATCTACCCCCCTGGATCCAACCAGGTGACTTTACCTTCCTGCTGTCACATACCCCCCCCTCTTGTTTTAACCTCGGGGTTGGAACACCAGCAATCAGGCATTCATGTACTCGAGACAAAGCATCCACATTCCCCATTTGAACGCCAGGGCGATGCTTTACTGTGAAGTTGAATTCCTGGAGGGCCAGGAACCACCTATTCACTCTTCTATTTGTTTCCTTGTTTTGAGCCATCCACTTTAACGGAGCGTGATCCGTAACCATGTCAAAGTGCCTACCTAGCAGGTAGTACCGAAGGGAATCTAGAGCCCACTTCACCGCTAAACACTCCTTTTCAACGGTGGCGTAATTTACCTCATGGGACTTCAACTTCCTGCTGAGGTAAATGACTGGGTGCTCTTCCCCGTTCCAGACCTGGGACAATACTGCTCCTAACCCCACATCTGACGCATCACTTTGTACGACAAAGTCTTTAGAGAAGTCGGGTGAGTACAACACTGGCTGGCTACATAAGGCTTGTTTCAAGAATTGGAATGCTGCCTCAGCCTCGGGGGTCCATTTAATCATGACCGACCCTTTCCCCTTCGTCAGGTTGGTTAGGGGCACAGCCTTAGAAGCAAAGTGGGGAATGAATCGCCGATAATACCCAGCGATTCCCAGAAAGGCTTGTACCTGCTTCTTGCTGTTGGGACGTGGCCAACTCTGGATGGCCTCGACTTTGTTGAGTTGGGGTTTTATTACTCCCCTCCCAATGGTGTACCCAAGATATTTGGCCTCCTCCTGCCCAATGGTACACTTCTTGGGGTTAGCCGTAAACCCCGCTTCCCGAACAGAGTCCAGGACTGCTTGCACTTTTGGCAGATGTGAGGCCCAATCTGTGCTATGGACAATTACGTCATCCAGGTAAGCCGCAGCATACTTCCGATGGGGCCTCAGCATCTGGTCCATTTTCCGCTGGAATGTGGCCGGCGCATTCTGTAACCCGAACGGCATTCTTTTATATT
Organism: Rana muscosa; assembly: GCA_029206835.1. NCBI lineage: Eukaryota > Metazoa > Chordata > Amphibia > Anura > Ranidae > Rana > Rana muscosa. Next base: position 148,888,207 of record CM055125.1, read on the forward strand.
GGAACGCCCCGTCTGGGGTTACAAATGCGGTTTTCTCTTTGGCCGACTTGGCCAGGGGGATTTGCCAATACCCTTTTGTGAGGTCAAGAGTCGTCATGTATCGGGCTGTTCCCAGCCGGTCGATCAACTCATCTATACGTGGCATGGGGTAGGTGTCAAATTTTGTAACTTTGTTCAACTGACGAAAATCGTTACAAAATCGCCAGCTCCCATCCGGTTTAGGCACCAACACGATGGGACTAGACCAATCACTTTGGGACTCCTCTATCACCCCTAAGTTCAGCATTTTCTGTACTTCCTCCCGTATTGCCTCCCGTCGAGCCTCTGGGATCCGATAGGGTTTTAACTTCACCCTTTCACCGGGCGGGGTAATGATGTCATGCTCTACCCCAGATGTTTGTCCCGGCAGCTCAGAGAATACCTCCTTGTTGCGAAGTACAAACTCCTTAACCTCCTGTTGTTGGGGTTGTGACAAGGTGGCTGCTATTCCAACCTCAGGAATCACGCAACCAGTTTGAGCTGGTGACCAAGTGTCTGCGACTAGGGACTCTCTATCCCTCCAGGCTTTCAACAGATTAACGTGATAGATCTGTTCGGGCTTTCGCCTTCCTGGTTGTCTGACCTTGTAATTCACTTCGCTCACTTTTTCCATTATCTCGTAGGGGCCTTGCCATTTGGCAAGGAATTTACTTTCAACCGTAGGGACAAGTACCAATATCCTATCCCCCGGGGAAAAGGTACGGGTCTTGGCTCCACGGTTGTACACTCTCTGCTGTGCCAACTGCGCTTGGGCCAAATGTTCCTTCACGATGGGCATTACCTGTGCAATTCGATCTTGCATCAGGGCGACATGCTCAATCACACTCCTGTGGGGAGAACTCTCACTTTCCCAAGTTTCCTTGGCAATATCCAACAGCCCTCTTGGGTGTCTCCCATACAGTAACTCAAAGGGGGAGAATCCCGTAGAGGATTGGGGCACCTCCCTAATAGCAAACATCAAATAAGGAAGTAAACAGTCCCAATCCTTTCCATCTCTATCCACCACTTTCTTCAACATTTGTTTTAGGGTTTTGTTGAATCTTTCAACCAGCCCATCGGTTTGGGGGTGATACACAGACGTACGCAATTGCGTCACTTTGAACAATTTACACAGCTCTTTCATAACCCGGGACATAAAGGGTGTACCTTGGTCCGTAAGCAGTTCTTTACAAATACCCACCCGGCTAAAAACAAGAGATAGCTCTTTGGCTATGGTTTTGGCCGAGGTATTTCGGAGAGGGATCGCTTCTGGATAACGGGTGGCATAGTCCATTATAACTAATATGTACTGGTGCCCCCTAGCGGACTTGATTATAGGACCTACCAAATCCATGGCGATCCTCTCAAACGGGACCTCAATGATGGGTAGAGGGACCAGCGGGCTACGGAAATGTGGCATCGGGGCCAACCTCTGACACACAGGGCAGGAGGAACAATAATTTTCTACGTCCTTCATCACCCCCGGCCAATAGAATCTCTGTAATACCCTCTCTCGGGTTTTCTCTGTCCCCAGATGACCTCCAAGAATGTGCCCATGGGCCAACTCCAACACCAACTTCCTGTAAGGTTTGGGCACCACAAGCTGCTCAACGGTTTCTTCTGCCCTTTTTGCCACCCGATACAGTAGGTCCTTCTCTACGCTGAAGTATGGGTAAGTGCAGGTATTATCTGGGTTCACTAACTCTCCATCTATTTTCACTACGTTTTCCCGTGCCTTTATTAGGGCGGGGTCTTTCAACTGTTCTGTGGCAAAGTTTTCCCTGTGAACCTCAAGATCAGAAAACTCCACAGACGGTAGGTTTTCGTCTGAGGAGGTGGGCTCCTCTCCAGTTTCTTGAGTCTCCCCTGCCAATACTGATAAGGGAAATTCTGGAGAGTCCTCACCACTCTCAGAGGAGTTCTGGCTATCACATTCCTGGTACATAGGGGCACCAGTGGGGGGCTCAGGATCATCCCACAGTTCCCAGAACTTCGGAAAATCCCTTCCCACAATGGCATCATGCGGTAATTGAGATACTAACCCCACTGGATGAGAGAGGGTACCTTTGGGGGTCTCGAAACACACTGTAGTCACTGGATACTCTCGGGTGTCCCCATGCACACAAATAACAGCTACCTTGCTATTCCCAGAGACCTCTGTTTTAACTAACTCAGCCTTTATCAGGGTCACAAGGCTACCTGAATCCAGCAATACCACAACATTTCTACCATTAACACACATTTTGCATAAATGTTTCTCAGTTCCTCGAATGGCAGTGCATGCGACTGTCGCACACAGCGACTGACGTCTGCCCGTCAGAAAGTCACACTGCATGGGTTCCTCCACAACCGGGCAATTGGCTGCAATATGTCCCGCTTGCCGGCAGCGGTAGCAAACGATCCTTCTTGCCGCCTCTTGAGCCGCTGATTTCCCAGGCTGTTCTCGCCAAACTTGGGGTAGAGCTCCCACCCTCTCACTCTCTCCACCCTCACCCCTTGGAATCCTCTTATCCGCCCCTGGGGATGGTCTGGTCTTAGGGTGGAAAGTCCGAGTGTCTCTGGAAGAGGCCGTCAGGTTCTCTGTAGCCAAGTATTTCTCCACACGATCCACAAGACCATCGGCCGTCTCTGGGTCTCCATGGCTTACCCACTTTTGGATGGCAGTAGGAAGAGCTCTCAAAAACTGATCCATTACAACACGTTCCACAATCTTTGGTGCGGACAAAGTCTCTGGCTGTAGCCACTTTCTGCTCAGGTGAATGAGATCATACATTTGAGACCTGGGGGGTTTTCCAAGCTGGAAAGTCCAGTTATGCACACGCTGAGCCCGGACAGCCTGGGTGACACCCAGCCTTGCCAAAATTTCAGCTTTTAGCATCACATAGTCTTTTGCTTGGTTAGGCTCTAGGTCATAGTAAGCTTTCTGCGATTCACCAGTTAACAGAGGAGCCACCAGTCCAGCCCACTGCTCCTCAGGCCACTTTTCTCTTTCAGCGGTCCTTTCAAATGTGGTCAAAAATACCTCTGGATCATCCTCTTCAGTCATTTTTGTCAATAAACGACTCACCCCAAAGGACGCGGTATTAGTGGGACGGCTTTCCTCACTGGTCTGCGGACGTTGCTGCATTACTGCTTCCATTTGTTGTAGTCTCTGCTCTTGCTTCTGTAACAGGTCTATGAAGCGGGCCTCAGATTGCTGCTGGGCTTGTTGCTGAGCTTCCAGACTCTGTTGATGAGCTTGCTGCTGGGCTGCAAGGCTCCTTTGCAAACCTGCATTTGTCTGCTGTTGATTGGCATTTGCTAGAGCCAGCTGTTTCAGTATCTCCTCCATGCTGGCTTAAAAAAAACTGCCACTGGTTCTCCACCAACTGTGAGGGGGTTAGCTCGGCAGCGGGTGTGTGTGACCCCCGGGATGGGCTCCCCACACAAAAACAGGCCCAGCAAACGGAGGTTGTGGTTTTCAAAATCAAAAAGGTGCGGTTTATTTTCTATTTACAGTGACAAAACACAGCAAAGCAAAAGAAACATAAATAAAATAAATCCTGGTCAACTTGACCTCTGACTAAACATACAGGTTTCCTAACTAACAACTGGGATCAGCCTAGTGCTGTCCTAGTCCCTAAGTCCCTGATTTTAAATGTCCAAGCAAATAGCCACACAGGCTTTGTCTCACCGCACAGGGGTTCACTCTCCCTAGACAGTCCACACAGGTCTGGTTCCAGGCATGAGCTAACATCTAATGAAGCTGGGAGTTCTTATAGAGGCCTAAATGAGCTGACAAGCTTCAGCTGGTCTCATCAACTCCCTGTCTGCACGACGCCCAGCCCTCTCCCTAGAGGTATGAGTCATCCATGAGCCCACTAGCCTTATACAACTCTCCACCTAGTTGTATAAGTCGGCGTAAAGCCTGAATCTGGGCGAAATATATCTACCCCCCTGGATGCAACCAGGTGACTTTACCTTCCTGCTGTCACAATATATATATATATATATATATTACACACACACACACACAGTGCCTTGAAAAGGTATTCATTTATTTATTTATTTTATTGGGATTTTATGTGATAGACCAACACAAAGTGGCACATCATTTTTAAGTGGAAGGAAAGTGATAAATGGCTCTCAATTTTATTTATTTTTTATTTTACAAATAAATATCTGAAAGTGTGGCGTGCATTTTTATTCAGCCTCTGATACCCCTAACTAAAATGTAGTGAAACTAGTTGCCTTCAGAAGTCACCTAATTAGTAAATTGGGTCCTCCTGTGTGTAATGTAATCTCATCTCAGTATAAATACAGCTGTTCTGTGAAGCCCTAAGGTATTGGTGAACAAACCACATTGTGAAGGCCAAGGAACACACCAGACAGGTCAGGGATAAAGTTGTGGAGAAGTTTCACCACTTCAGCCCCGGAAGATTTGGCTGCTAAATGATCAGCCCATTTTTTGCGATATGGCACTGCGTCGCTTTAACTGACGAATGCGCGGTCATGCGATGCTGTAACCAAACAAAATTGACGTCCTTTTTGTCCCACAAATAGAGCTTTCTTTTGGTGGTATTTGATCAACTCTGCTGGGTTTTTTTTTTTTTTTTTTTAAGTTTTCAGGTTTGCAGAGATCATGAAGCAGGTTACAGAGGGTAAATGGCAATTTACAGAAAATGCTTGCTAAATAGAAAATATAACATACTTTAGAACCTTGACAGTTGCAATTACTAAGTGGAAGATGTCGCGACTTCGACGACCAGAGTCTTGTAGTGTCTTAAAGTCTCTGCGCCTCTGATTGAAGCGTAAGACTTGATTTAATCGGGGCTCTACGCGGTACTGTGGCTCACACCGAACTATGCCGCCACGACACCCAGTCACCCCTAATGGGATCAAAACTGAGTGGGTGTGGGACTATTTGAAAATAGTGTACCAAAAGAGTTCAGTGTATATTGAGGTTGAGGTGAGTCCCGTTGTATCGGTATGGTAGCAATAGGTGGATCCACCAAGTGTACGGGGGATCGGATAGGGCCATTGTATTGTACTAGTTGGTGGGGGGCATCAAAGAACGGAGTCTTAGCTTGAACAGTATGTCGTCCAGTAGGAGTAGGGGGGGATGAGATGGGGGGAGGGGGGGTATAGGATGGCAGAGGCATCAGGGGTATGAGATGTTTGTGATAAGTGTGATAGAGTTCACCAACACGCCCAAGTTTCCCTGTATTTCGTCGGGTCGCCCTTGGCCTGGTGTATAAGGTTTTCCATTTCGGCTATTTTGTTCACTCTACGGACCCATTACGCGATCGTCGGAGGGTCAGGACTCTTCCAGTGAGTGGGTATACATTGAGTGGCTGCATTAATGATTTGTAGAGTGAGGGATTTTTTGTATCGTGATGGAGTAGGTATTGAGCTGGGGTGAAGTCCGGGGTGTATGTCGTGATTTGAGCAATTAAGCAATGAATCTCGGTCCAGAATAGTTGTATGAGCGGGCAGGCCCACCAGATGTGGAGTGGCGAGCCTACGACCGAATTGCAACGCCAGCAGAGTGGGGAGATAGAGTTTTGGAACTTATGGATCCAATCAGGTGTCCTATACCATCGTGAGTAGATTTTATATCTATTTTCTTGGGTGGAGGAGTTAATGGAACCTTTGGATATGGGTGTGTATGCATTCCCATTCTTCTTTGGGAAGGTCTACATTTAAGTCATGTTCCCATTGTCGAATAATTTTATCTTGTTTTGGGTTGTAGTTCTGGAATAGAAGAGCATACACAGCCGAGATTAAATGCCTCTGGGGTTCCGCACTGTTGCAGAGTTCTTAGAAGGTTGTGAGGTCACGGTACCAGAGCGCAGCAGGCGTTTTACTGGTGAGGAAATGTCTAAGTTGTAAGAATTTAAAAAAGGGAATGTGTTGTTCCGGGAATTTAGAGGAGATAGCTGAGTAAGGCAAGAGTTTGCCGTCGTGGAAGAATTGGTGGGCTCTAGTCTGAGGGTCAAGGAATGTGTCCTCTGAGTTGCGTCTAAATAAGCCAGGGGTGAAGTCTGGGTTTTGGTCTAGCGGGGTTAAGGGGCCTGGTGAGGGGGTCAGTCTGAGAGTATTGCATGAAGCTCTAAAGGTCAGCATCGTGGATCCTATGAGCGGGTGAGTAGTGTAGTCCTTTAGGGGTGGATTTATGGTCAATCCACAGAAAGTGAGAGACCGGTATCTTCGCAAAGGAGTTTTCAAGTTGAATCCAATCTTTGCTGCCTGTATGTACGTGACAGTCAACAATTCTGGTGAGTTGACACGCCCATTGATACTTAAGGAGATCTGGGAGACCCAGTCCCCCATTCATTTTCAGAAGAACCAGTCTGTCCCAGCTTAGTCTGGGGGTCTTAGAGTTCCAGATTAAGTTTCTGCACATTTTCTTATAAGATGAGAAGAAAGAAGGGGGGAGTTCGATGGGGAGAGCCTGAAAAGGGTAGAGGAGTCTGGGGAGAACATTAATTTTTAAGATGGCGATTCTACCGAGCCACGAAAAGGAGCCCCTTTGGCATTTACGCAGGTCACCCTGAATATTCTGAAGGATGGGTAAAAAATTCAATGTATAAAGGTCATGCAATTTAGCAGGAATTTGGGTTCCCAGGTATGTGATTGCGTGTGGTGCCCATCTGAAGGAGAAATTAGATTGGCATTGCGTCACCAACGCTGAAGGGAGTGAAATGTTGTTTAGGGCTTTTGACTTTGAAAGTTAATTTGGAGGTTTGACAAGGTTTTAAAGAACGAGAAATCTTTAAGAAGGTTGGGGATAGTGGTGATTGGATTGGAGAGAAAAAGCAGAATATCGTCAGCATATGCTGCTATTTTATACTGTTTGTGATGAATATCAATGCCCTGGGTATCTGGGTTTTCTCTCAGCTTGCAGGGCATGGGTTCCATGGTGAGGACAAAGATAAGGGGGGACAAGGGACAACCCTGACGAGTTCCGTTTTTATAATGGAGAAGGCGTTCGACAGACTGTCGTTAACCCTAATTCTTGCTGTAGGGGATGAATATAGCGTAAATATCATTTGAACTAGGCGGGTCGGAAAGCCCATCGCCAGTAGTGTAGCCGACATGTAATCCCAAGCCACCCTGTCGAACGCCTTCTCAGCGTCAAGGCAAAGTGATGGATGTTAATGGCTTTTATGGTAAATCTGTCGACTCAGTCGGGGTGAGAGGGGACGGACAGTATTACGATAGAAAATCATTCAGCGTCCGCGCACGTTCCGTTGTCGTGACCGATGGGAGTGTGTGGGGGGGGGGGCAGGTTGTACAAGTGTGTAAAATGGTGTACAAATTGGTCAGCAATGTCTTCAGAGGAGGCTTTAGTGTTGCCTGAGGGATCCTTAACTGAATGAATAGTATGTGCAGCCTTTTTGACTTGAAGGGCTCTGGCCTGTAATTTTCCGGAAAACAGCTTTTGGGTTAGAGCAAATTTGCGTTTTAGCGTGTTGTGGAGTTCCTCCCTAGCTTGCAGTAGTTCGTTGTGTGAGGATGTGGCTAACAATCGTTTGTTCAAGCGAGCGAATCCGCACCGTCAGTTTCTCAATGTGTGCCTTTCTGGTTCTATGCCTTTCGGCCGCTAGGGAGATGAGTTCGCCCCCGAATTACACATTTATAAGCAGCCCAAATATTGGTAGGGGAGGAATCCTTTAGTAGCGTTTTCCGCAAAGTAGTGGGTGAGGTGTTCGCGGAGTTTAAGCGTAATGTCTGTCAGTCAAGAGGGAGTTATGTAGGCGCCATTTATTTGATCTATGGCGTGTCGTCGGAAAGAGTTAGTCATGGTGATCGGATTGTGGTCCAATAGCAGCATGGGACCGATAGTGGTCTTAGTGAGGAGGGTCAGGTCGTTCTGGGAGATGAAGAAATGGTCAATCCTAGAGTATTTGTTGTGTGGAGGAGAAAATAAATTAAAGTCTTTAACGTTCGGGCGTAGTGTGCGCCATGTGTCATGCAAGGATAGTTCACTGAGTTGGGTTTTTATCGCACGAAGGGCTCTATATGTTAGAGAAGATGCCCCGTTGGAAGTATCTAGGGAAGGGTTTAGAGTGACATTGAAGTCCCCTCCCACAATCACTGTGCCAGACTGAAAATGGGTAAGTTGGTGTAGGGTATTGTGGAAAAAGGAGACTTGGTGTGAGTTAGGGGCATAGAGGTTCGCTACCGTTGTAGGCCTATCGTGTAGAGTGCCTTTTGATAAACAAGAAACGGCCCAGAGCATCATTTAGGACAGGGCTTGACAAATTTGCTTGGAATCTAGGAGCCAGCTAAAAAAGTTAGGAGCCAGGAACGCGCCCTGTCCCGCCGAGCTTGCGCGCAGAAACTAACGCATACGTGAGTAGCGCCCGCATATGAAAGCTGTGTTCAAACCACATGTGAGGTATCGCCGCGATCGGTAGAGCGAGAGCAATAATTCTAGCCCTAGACCTCCTCTGTAACTGAAAACATGCAACCTGTAGAATTTTTTAAACGTCGCCTATGGAGATTTTAAAGGGTAAAAGTTAGTCGCCATTCCACGAACGGACGCAATTTTGAAGTGTGACATGTTGGGTATCAATTTTCTCAGCGTAACTTCATCTTTCACAATATAAAAAAAAACTGGGCTAACGGTACTGTTTTATTTTTTTTATTAAAAAAAAGTGTATTTTTTCCCCAAAAAAGTGCGCTTGTAAGACCGCTGCGCAAATACGGTGTGACAAAGTATTGCAACGACCGCCATTTTATTCTCTAGGGTGTTAGAATAAAAAATATATATAATGTTTGGGGGTTCTAATTAGAGGGAAGGAGATGGCAGGAAAAACAGACAGGGAAGCTCCATTAGCATTGCTGGTTGTCATACCAATGGCCACCACAAGATGGCGCTAGACCACAGAAGGAAGCATAGGCCTGCAGAAGGCCGCAAAGCCGCGGCCTCAATTACCGGCCGGCGCGATCCCGCGGCGCGGGGGGGGCACGGAGACACAGGATGCCCCAGGCGCCAGGTCGCTAATTCTAGTCGCAGTGGCGACCTGGCGCCCGGGGTTTGTCAAGCCCTGATTTAGGACGTCTGTTATCTGGATGGGGCATTGTTTTGATATCAGGATAGATACTTCTTTTTGATTTGGTGTCCTTATTAGAAGCGTGGTATACTGTCGGGAAGTGATGATTGTGAAGTTTGGGGATGTTATCAGTTCTGAAATGGGGTTTTTTGTATGAGTGCTATGAGCGCCTTGGATTTCTGAAGATTGTAGAGCAATTGAGATATTTTTTCGGGAGTGTTAAGTCCTCGGATATTAATGGAGTAGAGTTTGAGTTGGAGTGGAGGTTACAGCTGGCAGTGGTGCAGCACAGGTGTATCGGCGTTGTCTGCCATGTTAGGGTGGTGGGGCAAGGATGGGGGTGGTGAGTGGGTTGGTATTGTTGGTGGTGTTGATGGTCTCTTGTAGTCACCGCTAGTACGAATAGAGTGACGTAATCTCTAAAAATGTACAGATGAGGTGTGGTGTGGAGGGATTAGTCCACCCACCTCAGTATATCACAGTATCGGAAGTGTGCAGAGCGTGTACAGCGGGGACACCCGAATCGGTGTGCTAGCACCCTGTAACACCACTGTGTGGGGGTTGACCAGTACCTAACCGGTGGGATGTGTTAAAAATACAGGAAGGCCCACCGCCACTGGATCTTATGAGGAAAAGGAGGAGGGTAACCTCTCAGGTAAATATAAATACATGGAGGGAGGAATGTAGTCGTAGTGTGGTAGATAGTTATGTGGAGGGATAGCTAGGAGCGGCCCGCACAGCTCTAATGAAGAAAAACTAGAACTAAAACTAAAAAGCCATTATCGTTCGGCTTAACTCAACAACAGTGTAGGATCAGGAATTTCCACTGGGAGTCCTGAAGGGGGACTCGCAATGGGAAGGCCAAGGTCCAAGTTTTGCCCGGGGGCCATAAAAACAATAATTTTTTTTTAACAAAACATAATAAGTATAACAGAACGTACAGTTCCCTATTACCTGTAATCGATGCATTCAAAAGGAACGTAGAATGAACACTAATGGAGAGCAGGGTATGTAAAAATTACCTTATGAGACCTCAAAGTCTTATTGCAAGTGTAGCGGGGTCCTCAAATTGATGGGATAAACCTGGGGAATAGTGTGACCCAGGTGTATAATTGTGTTAGGGTTCAGACCCCTTTTTGTTTCGTGGAGGATTGGAGGATGTAGTATTCTCCTTTGCCTGTGGGTGGCGGGGTACCCACAGGCTTCAGGTAGAATCATCTCCTGCAGTGCTCCCTGTTTTGTCCCTTCCCGGAGATGGTATGGCTGGGGCGGGGAACCCGCCGGGCCGTTGATGGGAGGAGATAAAAGGGGGAGACGCGCTTACCACGAGGTCTGGCGGAGAAGGAGGTCCTCGGAGGAGGAGGGTTGCGGTCCGCACCCAGGGCCCTCGGGCCTGGGTGCTGGAGATCCAGGAGTCTGGTCCAGGTGCCCATGGCCTGGTCCGGAGTCATGTTGGCGTCCATCCCAGGCACCTTTTAGCCTGGGGTGAGGTACTATCGAGGAGGCCTGGGGCCCAGTACCTTCGACTGGGTCCCGCTAGGGTGGACTGTCCGAGGGTCCCTGAGCGGAGGGACTCGTATCTGAGGTGAGGAGGCCAGAGAGGTTACCCACTGGAGACCCGGAGCAGCACCAACCCGGTGACAGTGGGCCTCTGGGAACTCTCTTGGGAGGACACATCCCCCTGATAGGGGCCACAGCGTATCGAAGAGGGCTCCATTGCTGTTCATAGGGGTTGCTGGAAGAGACCCCATCTTTCCTGTTCTGTAACAGCCGGATTGGCTTAGGCGCCGCTGGTCATAGTACAGTGGCATAGAACTTAAACTTTAGGAAGTGCCTCGATCTGCTCGCCTCACCGTTGGCAAGGTTATAGGTCCCAACCAGTTTGCTGCAAAAGAACTGTTTATTGTGCTTTGCTTATTGGAGTGTCGAATAAACAAGTGTTGGACCTTTCTCCGGTGTGTGAACTCCAGTTACTGGAAGCAAAGGGGAGGCTGGTGAGCTTGCAATTACAGACTCAGTGCATTCACAGAACACACCGGCCCGAGGAAACATCAGTAAGTGGCCTTCACCTCCCTACTACAATGGGGAGGACATGGGCCGTGGCGCATCTCACTCTCACAACCCAGGAACCCCTAGACACGAGTTGGTGTGTAACCGATAAAGATGGAGAGAGGGTGAGGCCGCTACACAAGTTTTTAGTCAGAGCAACTAACGATGGGGACGGAGGTTAACAGGTGTCAGGAGAGGGGTCAGGGATGCGCCTTACAGTAGCCGAGAGCATGTGAGTTTATGTTCCATAATGCTTTAGAGGCAGGGGGCAGTGAGGAGCTGAAAAGCAGGATGGGGATTCTTCCGTCTGGGCTGTAGGAGCCAGACGACACCGAGCCCCATCACAGGTAAGACCATCAGTCTGGCAGGGAAGCGGTGCAAGGAACAGTGTACAGTACCTGAGAGCAGGGGCTGGCACGGGTCCATTGGGGATCACAGCTTGGAAACATCAGTATCCTGCGGGTATGGAGAACAGGTCCAAGGAAGGTCAGCTAGTGCTTGGGCCTCTCTGAGCATGTGTCCCATAGGTGATGAGGAGCTGCCCCAAGCAGAAGTGTCCGTGTCGTCCATTTCGATGCTCAGTCTCGATGGTGTGTTGACGGAAGTAAGCTGCAGTGACTGTCTATCCTTCCGGCCAATCCTACGTTGTTGGACGCAGGGCATTATGGGGATTGTAGTTTGGCTGCCTTCCGTGAGCACCGCGTGTTTTCTAGAGGTGTAGCAATCTGCCCAGTAACAGCTGGCAGGGAAGGGCGACATCAGGCAGCTGAGCTGTTTTTGAGGATCACCTAACAGGGTGATTCAGTGGAGCAAGTGTCGTCAATAAAAGGTGTCTTGGCTTGGCCAACGGAAAGAAACAATAAAACGTTAAAACTTTTAGGTAATTTAAGTCACGGGAGTCAAACGTGGCTAACAGTGAGCAAGATAGTAGGGGGTACCTGGAGAGGGCTCAGTGGTCCCAACGGGTTCTCCTGGGCGAGTAGGACGGGCTGTGATCCTAACGGCGGTTGCGGGACACAGTATGCTGTCTCTGGCCTGAGGGAGACCTTCTCCTGGAGTTGCGGACTTGCCGACTGTTGGGTGGCGAAAGTCTGCATACCAGTTAGGGACATCCACCAGGGGGACGCCCAGGATCTCGCAGAAGTGCGGTAGATCTTTCGGCACCTTCAGTAGAGCTGTGCGGCCTTGTGAGGATGCTGACAGGCAGAAAGGAGACTTCCATTTATATTGGATTCCTTTTATCACGCAGGGAGTCAAGCAGGGGTTTCAAGTCTCTGCGATGTTGCAATGTAATGCCGGAGAGGTCCTGATAGATTTGTATGTTCACTCCCTCGTGTGTCAGTTGCGGTCGGCCTCTCGCCTTGCAGGATTTCTTCTTTCAGCTTAAAGTCTACTATGCAGCAGATGACGTCCCTGGGAGGGTCTGTGTCTCTCCCCTTAGGCCGCAATGCACAGTGAATTCTTTCCATGTCAATCGCTGATAGAGGAGGCCTATTGAGTAGGCAGTTAAACAGGCCTGAGACCACGGAGACCTGACCCCCCCCCCCTCGACCGTCTCAGGCAGGCCCTGATCCGCAGGTTATGGCGTCTGCCCCTGTTGTCGAGGTCCTCCCATATGGCGTTGCATGTCCCTCAGTTGTAGGTGTTGATGCGATGCGTGGCCTGGCGGAGCACCGTGTCATGGCGTTCAGTTACTTTTTCCACCTCATACACCCTGTCAGTGAGCGCGGGGATGTCCAGCCGAAGTTCAGATATGGCGGCCAAGAGTGTCCTTTATGTTCGCGGCAATGGTGCGGAGGTCATGTATGTTCAATTGGGGTTGAGGGGGAACCGTTATGCCTCCCACGTCTGTGGAGACAGCTGAGGGTGGAGCGGACATCGTCCCATTCTGTGAGGGAGCAGCAGTCTGTGTGGCTGTGGCGGGAAGCTGCCATGTTCCCTCTGGGGGTCGGGAACATTTCAGGGATATTTTGGCTGAGGCTCCTGTTCTGTTCCCAGGGGGGAGCGCGAGCGGGATGCCGTCCCCATGTTTTGGACAAGTTTAGGGGTGAGGGTACCTCCGCTAATGGGTAGCTTTATCCTGTGGCGAAGGGAGCTCTAGAGTCAAGCGTCCATCTTCCTGCTAGGTCAGGCCACGCCCCCGGTTTTCATTTTTTGCGCTATAAACAAAAGAGCGACAATTTTGAAAAAAAAAACGTATCTTTTGCTATAATAAATATCCCAAATTAGTTTAGGCCGATTATGTATTCTTCTTAATATTTTTGGTAAAAAAAATCACAATAAGCGTATATTGATTGGTTTGCGCAAAAGAAATAGGGGATAGATTTATGGCATTTTTATATACCGTAGTTTTTTACTAGTAATGGCAGTGATCAGCGATTTCTTTATCGGGACTGCAATATTGCGGCGGACAAATTATAGCGATCAGTGCTATAAAAATGCACTGATTACTGTATAAATGTCACTGGCAGGGAAGGGGTTAACATTGGGGGGGGGCGATCAAGGGGGTTAACTGTGTTCCCTAGGTGTGTTCTAACTGGGGGGGGGGGGGATAGGACTGACCTAGATTAGGAGAGAGATCAGTGTTCATACTTAGTATAAACACAGAATCTGTCTCCTCTCCCCATAGAACCGGGCTCGGTGTGTTTACACACACCGAGCCCGGTTCTCGCTCTGTCACGAGCGATCGCGGGAGCCCGGAGGTCATCGCGCCCGCCGGACACTCGCATCGGCTTCAGCGCAGCTGCGCGCCCCCTAGTGGTCAAAAGGTGAACCGACATAGTTACGTTGGTTCGCACAGGGGAGCCAACCTGCCACAGTACAACAGCGGCAGCTGGTCGGGAAGGGGTTAAAGCAGGGTTTGGTTATTTAAAAAAAATATCCCAAGCTTTGAACATCTCGCGGAGCATTGTTCAATCTATCATCTGAAAATGGAAAGAGTAGGGCACAGCTGCAAACCTACCAAGACATGGCCATCCACCTAAACTGATAGGCCGGGCAAGGAGAGTATTAATCAGAGAAGCGGCCAAGAGGCCCATTGTAACTCTGGAAGAGCTGCAGAGAGCCACAGCTCAGTTGGGAGAATCTGTCTACATGACAACTATTAGCCGTGCACTCCACAAATCTGGCTTTTATGGAAGCGTGGTGTAACGGCACCCCAAATATAAAGGGGGTTAACGCCGTTTTAAGATGTTCCCTCTCCTGGACACACATTCGCTGTCGATCCTCCACAGCCAGCCGACCACTTTCCCTAGGAATTAATCCTTCTGGAAGAACGAGACGTACTCTGTATCTTCCAGGAACAAGTCTCTTTATTGAAGAAGATATTGTAACTTTTATACACATCTACTACTGCATTAGTTTAACATGAACAATGGCCCAGCTCCACCCACACATAACAAGGCCCAATGCCCATTATTTTGACGTCTGTTAGGCTTCAAAAGACTTTACACAATAGAACGTAACGACCTTCAATACACATCTTATAATGAAAGGGTTGGTAGACGGTCCATCTGCCGAGTACAATGCACACAGGCATAGAGTTAACTATCCCTTTCACACCAAAAGGGTCTCCAGACCCTCCTAGACTCATTTACAACACAAGCAGGCAGGTGAATAACCTGTCTGCTGCTAGTTCCACACCCTATAATTATAGGCTTAATTCCCACAAGCCACAATAGACGATAGAATGCAAATCACCTTAACTCCTCACAGCAATGATTACACAACCCCCCCCCCCCCCCCCCCCTCACAGTACACATCCAACCTAGATACAATGTATGTGCAGCATTGAATTTGGCTATCATAGACCATATTGGGGTTTTCATTCACCCTGTGCCCCTAATAGAGACACAGGGTGGTTGACACATAAGAGGCATTGGGGGAGCTGAAGCAAGGGTATCTCATACTTTCTAAGCGATTCTGAGTTTCCTGGGCCTTCCCGTTACATCTCTCCCCTTTCGGCAGGAGACTAACAGAGGAGGGGACCCCAGACGGGTTGACCCTGAAGTTAGTCCATAGGTCCCTTCTTCTAATGCCGGTATCCACACAGTACCCCAAATAAATTGCTCCAGAGTATTACTTACCCAGCCAACTTCTGCCTCTCTTAGAGCACATACCCGCCGCTGGGGAGAGGCCTGGACTGGCCCTTCTCCCTGGAGTCCTTTCAGCCGCTGGAGAGAAGACAGGGTGACTGGGCTCAGTCCGTCATGCTGTTGGGGATCTGGGCCGACTGCCCAGCATCCCTGGGGTATACAAGTGGAGACTGAAGTCCCATCCACTTGTGGTAGGTGAAAATCCCCCAGTGCTTGCAAAGTAAGGCTGACATCCTCCTGTCTCAGTGTCACACCATTTTCTGGGGTTGTGTCAGTGAGGACTGAAGTCTCATCCAATACCACAGGAACTCCCTCTTCTGTTAGTTGAGAGCAGAGGCCCGTGGCACTCTGCTCTGTTGCCAGCTCTTCTGCTGGGTTGCTGTGAGTGGAGACCGCAGTCCCATCCACCGATCTCCGCTCAAGTTGCCATTGTGTGCAGAGGCCAGTAGCCTTCTGCCCTGCTGCCAGTGATTCAGCTGGGGGTAAAAGCTTTACTACCGCAGCTTGTTGCTGGAGAGAGGGGCCAACTGCCCCGGCTCCCTGAAACTCCACAGTTGTTACCGGTGCTGGGCAGAGGTTGCTAGCACTCTGCCCTGTTGCCAGCACTTCTGCTGGGGACTCCACACCATCTGCTCTGGCTACCTGTTGGGGGGGGGGGGGGGGAATGGCTGCTTCTCCTCCCTGCATCTCTGAAATCCACTGGGAAGGGGGAACCATCACCTTCTCACCTCGGGCCTCCAAAACTGCCACGGGTGTAGAGCAGGGGTCTGCAGTACCCTGTCCTGCTGCCAGTACTTGAGCGGGCGATGCATAATCCATAACATCCTCTGAACAGTCCATTAAGTCCATACCTTCTGAAATCTGTGGCCAGGGAGATGAGCCAACTGCCCTAGCTCCCTGGAACTCCACATCATCCACTTCGGCTTTAGGGATGGCAGTCTCCAGATTTTCCACTGCTGATTCTTCAGCCAGGATTTCAGAATGGTCAACTGGTATTTCCTGATAGTCCCAGGCAAAGGTAGCACCACCCTGCTGCTGAGCAGATTCTAGCAGCTGTCTGTAGGCGATCTCCAGCTCCCATTCCTGAACGGCCAGAAATTCCAAATCTTCCTCTGCCCAGTGCCCTTCCGAGACATTCAGTTTTTGCTCTCTGTGCTCCATTATTTCCTCCAAACGCCACTCCCGATCACTCCCAAAGTCAGGGTCACTGGACAGCCCCCAATACAACAATCCCAGGCCATCATAGTCAAAGCCTTCCGTGGGGCTGTCATCTGCTGACCATGGGCACTCTTGGGCTACATACCACCAGAGGGCTCTGTAGCTCTCGTCCAACCGCATCTCTGCCCGGATCAGCCTGCTTAACTCAGCTGTCCACTCCTGCTTTGGTTGTTCCCCCAATAACGGCATTCGTACTTCATACTCCGACCAGTACCTTACATAGATGGAGGGGAGAGTCTTTCCCTGGTGTTGCTGCTCAAGAGCTAGCGCTTTCTTCCAGAGTTCGCAGCGGATCGAATCCGACCATCCCAGCAGGACCTCCTCTGATACTGGTCCTCTATGCTGTATCTGCATCTCTCGCAACCTCCTTCCGAATTCCTCTTCCATGGCGGCTGGTTCTTTAGGCGTTGTCTTTGATTGCCGTATTTCCGCCATTCTCCACTCATGTTGCCGCTCTAGTTCTCTCTTTTGTCGCTCTCGTTCTCTCTCTTGTCGGGCATCCTGCAGCTGGATGCCTTTAATGGCTTCCTGTATGGCGGCCTCTGATGGGTTAGCACCATATAATGCCAACCGCTGTTGAACTCGTTGCTGAAACAAGTCTTCAACTGACCGGGGTCCTGCATCACCATCCTTCTGATCCATCTCTGCTAGCTACCTGATCAAGGTAACTTTGTTCTTTGTCCCACCGGTCCCTCCACGGCTCTCCAAGTAAGTCTTTCAGCGTGGCTCTCCTGCAGGCTGCATAGCTGGTCATTCACTGTGGTGGTTTGAAGTGTCCCAGGAACTGGAGGGAAAAATCCCACTGCTGCCAACCAATGTAACGGCACCCCAAATATAAAGGGGGGTTAACGCCGTTTAAGATGTTCCCTCTCCTGGACACACATTCGCTGTCGATCCTCCACAGCCAGCCGACCACTTCACCTAGGAATTAATCCTTCTGGAAGAACGAGACGTACTCTGTATCTTCCAGGAACAAGTCTCTTTATTGAAGAAGATATTGTAACTTTTATACACATCTACTACTGCATTAGTTTAACATGAACAATGGCCCAGCTCCACCCACACATAACAAGGCCCAATACCCATTATTTTGACGTCTGTTAGGCTTCAAAAGACTTTACACAATAGAACGTAACGACCTTCAATACACATCTTATAATGAAAGAGTTGGTAGACGGTCCGTCTGCCGAGTACAATGCACACAGGCATAGGGTTAACTATCCCTTTCACACCAAAAGGGTCTCCAGACCCTCCTAGACTCATTTACAACACAAGCAGGCAGGTGATTAACCTGTCTGCTGCTAGTTCCACAACCTATAATTATAGGCTTAATTCCCACAAGCCACAATAGAATGCAAATCACCGTACCTCCTCACAGCAATGATTACACAACCCCCCCTCACAGTACACATCCAACCTAGATGCAATGTATGTGCAGCATTGAATATGGCTATCATAGACCATATTGGGGTTTTCATTCACCCTGTGCCCCTAATAGAGAAACAGGGTTGTTGACACATAAGAGGCATTGGGGGAGCTGAAGCAAGGGTATCTCATACTTTCTAAGCGATTCTGAGTTCCTCGGGCCTTCCCGTTACACGTGGCAAGAAGAAAGCCATAGGAAGTCTCATTTGCAGTTTGCGAGAAGCCATTTGTGGGGGGGGGGGGGACACGGCAAGCTTGTGGAAGAAGGTGCTCTGGTCCGATGACCAAAATTTTACTTTCTGGCCTAAAAGCAAAATGCTATGTGGTGGAAAACAAACACTGTACATCACCCTGAACACACCATCCCCACCGTGAAACATGGTGGTGGCAGCATCATGTTGTGGGGATGCTTTTCTTCAGCAGGGACAGGGAAGCTGGTCAGAGTTGATAGGAACATGGATGAAGCCAGATACAGGGCAATCTTGGTAGAAAACCTGTTAGTCTGCAAAAGACTGTTGCGGAGGTTCATCTTCCAGCAGGACAATGACCCCAAACATACAGCCAGAGCTACCATGGAATGGTTTGGATCAAAGCATATTAATGTGTTAGAATGGACCAGTCAAAGTCCAGACCTAAATCCACTTGAGAATCTGTAGCAAGACTTAAAAATTGCTGTTCAGACGCTCTCCATCCAATCTGACAGAGCTTGAGCCATTTTGCAAAGAAAAATGGGCAAAAGTATCACTCTCCTAGATGTGCAAATCTGGTGAAGACATACCCAAAAAAGACTTGCAGATGTAAGTGCAGCAAATGCAGAACATTTCAGGGGGATTTGAATACTTTTTCAAGGCACTGAATATATAGTGTGTGTATCCCTGTGTAAATTGTTGATGCTGTATAAATACTTCTAATAAATAAAATACAACAATATTCTATTGCTATTAAGTTTTATTGATGAATGAAAACAAACAAAATCTCTCTCTCTAGCTATATCTAACACACACACACACACACACACACACACACACCTCAAATTTTCCACTCGCGTTTTGCGAGTGGAAAATGATGGCTGCCAAGCATGGGCTGCCTCTGAGCCATACTCCCAGCGATTGCTGAGGGTAAGAGAGAAAAGCAGGCGGCCGGATCATCAGAGCGGGGCAACATCGCTGTGGCAGCTTTCATTTTGCTGAATGTGTTCCCCGCACTCGCAGTCACATACAGCCCCACCTCCGGGCCCGGGTACTTTTTATAGACCGAACACCCGTCCAATGCCGGGACATGTGACGTCTATCAAAGTACCTGGGCCAAGAGGCGGGGCTGTATGTGACAGCGAGCGTGGGCAGCACTTGGCAATTCAAATAAACTGCTACAGCGATGTTCCCTGCTCTGATGATCCAGCCGACAATCCTCTCCTCTCTTCCCCGGCACAGGTGGGGCGGCTGCATTGTTGGGCACAGGTGGGGCGGCTGCATTGTTGGGCACAGGTGGGGCGGCTGCATTGTTGGGCACTGATAAAGTTGTTAATATCTATTTCTATAACTTTACTGTATTCTGCGTAAAACACTTAAGTGTCATTTCATGAGATCATTTATGAGTGCATGTTTAGGGGCGGGTGGGGTTGGGTGGGGAAACTGGTGGCGAGTAACCCTTAAGGCCTGGCTAGTAGCTCAGGACTTGAAATTTTGAGCCGTATATGAGTGTGTGTGAGTGTGTTAATAATCTATATTATTGATGTTGTTGTTGTTGTTGTTGTTGTTGTTGTTGTTGTTGTTATTTATTAAAATATTTTAACAAACCTCTTAGCTTTAGATGCAAACTCAGTGTATTAAGGAAATGGTATAGATCATCCTGTATAGATGTTGAAGCACTGACCGTATTGTTAGATCGGTTTGCTGAGTAATGAATTCTAGGTGCAGGACACCAGATGTCGCTGCACTGAAAATTATAAACATTGGCTCAATAATTAGACTATAACCCTCAGGCTTCCTGGAGGTGACTTGAGGACTTGCCTTATCATATGCTTGGAATTTGCTGACCACTAGGTGGGGCTCCAGGGACAGAAAATTGTATGTCATTTCCAATGTCCTTGACGGCTGCTAAAGCTACCTTTTTTATATTTTGTGCATTGTATGTTTCTCTATAACCTCCTGACCTTTTTTCATTATTTTTTTTTTTGTCTTTAAGCTGTTATGTTGTGTATACTTTCATTACCTTGGCAGGCTGTTATAAGTTATTCAGAAATAAATTATAAGTAGTAGATCCATTTTACTGCCCTGTTACTTCCTGTGTTGTTCTCAGTTGCATATGTCCCACGGGAAGGCCTAAAGTTCACATATTTTGGAAATCTGCAAAATAAACCCCGGTTCAATTAATACTCTTTAGAATCTGTATTTAACTAGCTACCTGAGCAGGAAAAGTGTATTTTATAGACGCAGATCTCCCTGGAAAACAATACACATGTTTTAAATTGTGGTTTTAGAAAAGGGTGCTCCACGCTTAACTCTTTGTTTACCTAGATCTGCACCCTAAATTCGGTGCATTTTTCCACACAGATGTCAATCTTTGTTGCCGATTTTCAGATATTTAAAATGCACATATAGTTGTAGGCATACAAATGTACTCACAAGTGTACAGATGGCCATATGCTGAAGTGTGCACATTCACATGTTTGATTTCTGTGATGGCCATGTTCATACTGAAGGCACAGCTGAAAATATTGACTCCTAGCTGGTCACTGGTGCCATTTGACACTGATTACCTAACAAAGTAGTATTGTAGTAGTGTATGTGTTTTGTTGTTTTTTTTTTTTTCTTTCTTTTTTTGTTTTTATACACGCATCACCCTCTGCCTCTTAAGCTGTATACACACCTGTGTCGTTTTTTTTTTTTTCTTCTTCTTTTTTTTTCTTGTTTTAGCTAGCGGGCAGAACAAACAAAAACTGCCAGATTCCTTCATCCACATCGCATCCCCTGTGCCAAAGCATTGTACGGTGGGGACTCTGCGCTGTCAAAATACTTTGATATGTGCTGATCAAATGAAACATGTTTAACCTTTTGAGAGCAAAGCTGATTGTTAGATCGACTTCTCTCTAGTTAGATCGACTTCTCTCTAGCGGTACCGGCTGTAGATGGATCACAATTTGTCTGGTCCCTGCAGAACTGGCCAAATTTCAATCCATCTGTGACCAGCTTTGCGGTAAAAAAAAAATGTACTCCCAGTTGGCTTGCAGTTTCATGCAGCATCAGTGCACTTCATCCCACCTGTAGGCCCTGCTGTTTGTTCTAATGGAGGTGGGTACACCCTCCATTCATATACCAATGCAATCCCTGGTGCCAGAGTGACATATAAACACACTTGAGTATTGTAATGTGAGGAGCAGGGGGTCATGCCTATTCTTATGCATATAGCTACTTTGGGAAAGCATATTTGCATATGTATAATTGCAGAGGACTGATTATTCACATTTAAATGGACTTGTTCTGTAATGCTGAAGACATTTAGCAGCTTAATCGGGCAGCTTTTCCAGTTCTGAAGAAGCTGCTTGGATGAACTTTGAAATGTCGTCAAAATTCTAAATACTTTCACAGACAATGTACAATATTTCAGAGGGCTGTGGGCAGTGCTGTACTGATTCAGCAACTGACAGTTTGTTAGATACCAACTACAGATGTTCATTGTTCACGTTTAAATTATTCCCTTTAAAGAAAAGCAGGTAATTCTTGGCTATTAATAAGAGCTTGAAATGTTTTTATTTTTTTCCCTCTTTGAATAGAGCCGTAAACTGTGTGTAAGCTGCCATTGCCTCCTCATTTAGAAATTTCTGGTTGTCTCTGATTTCAGTACTCTGAGTGCCCACCCACAGCAAGTGGAATTTGAGAGAGCTACTGCTGATCTCCATACTTGTTCCAGGTCAGTTCCTCAGCCAGTGATGAAGTCAGAAATGAGCATGGCAGCCAGGCAACTAGCATTTTCAGGGGGTGGAGGGAGTCGGCAATGAGAGCAACTTGTATTTCTTTCACTATGTTACTTTTGAAGATCCCATCCGTATTTCATCCATCCGTTTTCGGATGAAATACGGACATGCATGCATCCCTATGGGATAGCGGGTGTCAGCGGATGAACATCCGCTAACACCCGATATCATCCGTCCCCGCTATGGTCCGATTCTGCAGACGGAGGAAAATCCTATTTTTCTACCCGTCTGCAGAGCGGATCGGATGAACACGGACAGGCGGTCCATGTTCATCCGATTTCCCCCCCCATAGGGGAGAGCGGAGATCTGACAGGGCGGTCCCTGCAGAGTGTGCAGGGACCGTCCTGTCATCCGCCGGCTCAGCGAGGATCAACGGAGCGATCCCTGCTGAGCAAGCGGATGTTCACGGGGCGGATCATCACAGATCCGTCCCGTGTGAAAGGACCCTTAACGTCCAGTTACGAGGATCTGATTTCTCAGTAGGCAACATTGTCCTTTGCCCATTAGTGAGTAAAAGGCAGTGTTTGCCACACACTTTTATATTTTAAAGGTGGTGAAGCAACACCATACCATTTTTCTTTATTCAATTTTCTTTAGATTTACCTTCAACTATGTAGTACAAGGGCCTGCTTGATTGCATACAAATTAAAAGTGTTCAGGTTTGACCTCGTATTATATGGTTTTGGTAAATCTAAAGGAAATTTGTACAAGAAAATTGTATAATGTATGGCCAGCCTTAGGGTCCTTTCACACAGGCGGATCCCGTGATGACCCATTCCTTTTAACATCCGCTTGCTCAGCGGGGATCACTGTGTTGATCCCCGCTGAGCCGGCGGATGACTAGCCCGTCTCTGCACACTGTGCAGAGACGGACCAGTCAGATCTCCGCTCTCCTTTATGGGGGGATCGGATGAACACGGACCGTCTGTCCGTGTTCATCCGATCCGCAGACGGATGAAAAAATAGGATTTTCCTCCGCCTGCAGAAACGGAGCATAGTGGACACTGAAGAGATCGGATGTCAGCGGATGTTCATCCGCTGACATCCGCTATCCCATAGGGATGCATGTATGTTCGTATTTCATCCGAAAACGGATGGATGAAAACCGGACATACGGTCCGCTGGTGTGAAAGGGCCCTTAAGGTGCTTGAGGAAAAGGGTAATCAATCCCTGTAAGCTTCAGCTGTGTATGTGGGGTATAGGATTGTGTATATCAAGTTTTTCTATAAGTGTTTTAATTGATTGAACTGCATAAACTTGTGTCCTCGTGTTTTTTTTTTTTTTCTTTTTACAAGTTGACTAAAGCCGGTCATAGATGATGCAATGGTTGCAGGAAAGAAAACCCCTCCCGCAGAGCCATTGTGTTCTCCTGGCGGGGAGGGGGGCGCGGGTAGCTGTCTATGCTGGAAGAACACATGGATTACTGCTAGTGGCTCTAGCCGCTGGCAATAATTGCATGTAAAAAATACAGCCTGCTGGTCTCTACCTGTTTCTGTAAATGTTTGATGGGGTTATTATAGTTATGTACAGGACTATATATTTGCTTGGTGAGAATGGAAATGTGCTCTTTTCTTTCCATCCTTTTATATACTATTAAGCTGAAACGCTTGTTTTAAAACTGAGAATCAAATCTTTCACGTCATTAACCACTTCCCTACCGCCCATAGTCATATGACGTCCTCGGCTTTGTAGGGGGATATCTGAATGATGCCTGCAGCTAGAGGCATCATTCAGATATCCTTTTCTTGGGCCGGCGATTCTGCGCACCATAAGAACGATCATAGCGGCGGTTCCGCCGCTTGATCGTTTTTATAGGCGGTGGGAGGGGACATCCCCCCCCCCCCCGGTGCTTCTCTGGGCTCTCCCGTGCGATCGGGGACCTGGAGAGAATCGTCCGGCGCCGGTGGTGGGTCACGTGACGAGCATAGAGATGACTGGTGACCAGATGGTCACCAGTCATCTCTATGATCGTCTGAGGCCCGGGCGCGATGTGATGACGTCACGCCCGGGTCCTCATATGTAAACAAAGCCGCCATTGCGGCTAGTAAGTATGAGATCAGTGAAAAAAATTTCACTGATCTCATGCTTTCCAGCCTGGAGGAGAGATGTGGGGTCTTATTGACCCCGCATCTCTCAATAAAGAGGACCTGTCACACACATTCCTATTACAAGGGATGTTTACATTCCTTGTAATAGGAATAAAAGTGATCAAAAAAAATAAAAATAAAATAAGTGTAAAAAATAAATAAAATAAGTAAAAAAAAAAAAGATAAAAAAAAAAAAATTTAAACGCCCCTGTCTCCGGTAGCTTGCGATCAGAAGCGAACGCACACGTAAGTCCCGCCCACATATGTAAACGCCATTCAAACCACATATGTGAGGTATCGCCGCGTGCGTTAGAGCGCGTGCAACAATTCTAGCACTAGACCTCCTCTGTAATTCTAACCTGGTAACCTGTAAAAAAAATTAAAGCGTCGCCTATGGAGATTTTTAAGTACCGAAGTTTGGCGCCATTCCATGAGTGTGCGCAATTTTAAAGCGTGACATGTTAGGTATCTATTTACTCGGCGTAACATCATCTTTCATATTTTCCCCAAAAATTGGGCTAACTTTACTGTTTTGATATTTTTTAATTTGTGAAACCATTTTTTTTCCAAAAAAAAGCGTTAAAAAAATTATTGCGCAAATACCGTGCAAGAAAAAAAGTTGCAATGACCGTCATTTTATTCCCTAGGGTGTCTGCTAAAAAAGCATATATAATGTTTGGGGGTTCTGAGTAATTTTCTAGCAAAAGAATGATGATCTGTACATGTAGGAGAGCAGTGCCAGAATAGGCCCGGTATTGATGTGGTAAAAAAAGTCCGGTGTTGAAGTGGTTAAAGGTGAAGTATGGGAATCCTGTTTTTTGCAGATTCATACTTGCCTAGGTGGGTGCAGCATCAGTACAATGCAGCATCTGTCCCCCGGAGCCTCTTCACTGAGAACCGAGCGATCGAACATTGACGATGGCTCAGTTCTCTCAGCTCCCCGAGAGGAGAGCTGCTGACTGTCAATCAGCAGCTCTCCTGCTCTGCTCCTCCACACCACGGTTTGCTGAGGGGCCTATCAGTCCAGGCACCTGTTAGATCCAGAGTTGGGATGACGCGGTGCCTGGACTGATCTTGGTGACGTCAGCAGAGAGCGGACTTCAGACCGCTTTCTGCTGAAAATGGTTCACAGGTGTGCAAAACGAATTTCACTTCTGTGACCCATTGGAGAGAAGCCCAGCCAAATGAGCTCAGGCGGGACGTCACCTTTTTAAAGTGTTACTAAACCCACAACCATAAAATCAGTCTGTAAATGCAGTAAAGCATGCTTGTTAAACTCACTATGGAACCTGAGGGGTTAATCCTGTGCATTGTGTAAAAAGGCTTTTTGATTCGGTCTTCCCCTTCTCCCACAGTCCCCAATCCATCTCCTGATGGTACAGAACCTTGGAGGCACTCTGCACATTCTCAGTTTGTGTATTGCTAGGAATTTTTTATTTATTTTTTTGTGGGAGGAAAACGCGTACAAGCTTTAACCAGTGCTCGGCCGAACACTGATAGAAGTCACAAGACTTCCATATACTGCTGATGAGAAAAGGTATTTAGCAGTTTATATTTACTAAAATAATTGCATTTCCATGTTCTGTGTGCTGTGGGAGACCAGATATAGTGAATGCAGTGTCCTGGGTATAGTAACACTTTAATTGAGTGTGATTCTGTAATGTCTTTGGAAACATCTTTAAAACAGCTGAACTCAGGGCACTTAAAATTTTATTTGGATATACATGTTCGTCAATAGCACAAATGATTTAATTCCACTTTTTGTGCCCCAAATGCTTTTGCAAATCCAGATGTTGTCTTTTGAAAGTAGTGGGGGCATCATAACTCTGCTGTACTTAAACTGTGCAGGGAGCAGCGCTGTGGGTGGGACCAAGAAAGGTCATCTGTCTGCAGGTGTTGGGGGCGGAGACAAGACCAGTCACATTGCACAGGGAGATGGAGCGGCAGTGACTGGTCTGTACTACAGGAAACTGCTGCACAAAGGCAATAAAGCAGAGTTGTTTCATGTTGGATTACTGCACAGATCTGCAAACAAATACACCAAGTCTCAAGTAGGAAAACTCATGGCTCTTTTGTTTGGACAATATTTGTTTAGTCCAGAGATCAGCTTAAGGCTGCATTCACACCTGAGCGTTTTGTAGCCTGAAGCTACAAAACGCTAGAGGGGAAAAAATCCATTATTCTCTATGGAGATGGTTCACATCTCCACTCCATGTCGCCTGAAGCCGAACGCCTGAAGCTCAAACAAGTTCCGGACCCTTTTTTGTCGCGCGAATCGGGCAGATTGGGCGTTTTAGGATTCATATAATGTAATGGAAACGCCCGATTCAAGCGTCTAGCGCGACAACGAGCGTTCCGACGGGCGCAAATTCGCGCGACAAAACAATGGTAAAAACGACGGTAAAAACGCCCGATTCGCTACTCTCAGGTGTGAATGCAGCCTAAATGCTTGCTCCTGAACAAATGTTATCTAAATACAAGATGCCTAAACCAATCACATGCAGGTCAACATCCAGTTTGTAGCCCGCCACAGATGTCCCATTAGATAAGGTATACAATGTGCCTGTTAGTAAACACAGTTCTATAAAGGAGGGCTCAGATTTCACAAGTGCTGAGCACAAGTCTCCTAGGAATGTTAATCATTTTAGACTTTGGCCAGGAATGATGGCCGTTTTCCCATCATAACACTCAGTACCGGACACCTTTTTAAAAGCCCCCTACAGTCAAACTCTTGGAAAATGCCACTTGTGTTTTTGCTATCGAACCTTAAAGTATGGGCATATATAAAAAGACCCCCATTTTATCCAGTATTGTAATCCTAAAATACATGAACTGTCTGAGGAAAGAAGGGCAATCTGTATACTGCATTGCAAAGTTCTGTGAATATAACACAAATTAAGCATGCTGATTGGAGGAGAGATCAGAGATGACCTTATCAATGTGCTGCTGTTCATTCACAATTCAGTCGCAGCCTTGACCAAGATGTGTTGCTTTTGGAAAAAATAAATAGTTGGGATCTTGGTATATTGCGTGGCAAGGATGTCTGGATTAGAAAACTGGTTAAACACAGTTACACATTTTTTGGCAGGTACAACAGTTCACACACGCATTTCAAAGGTGTAATTAGGAGATTTCCTACACTGTATTAACGTACGCAGGAAACTGCTTCCCTGGTGAAAGCAGGAGGAACTCGGATGTTTCCCGATCCCACCTGCGATTGATTTCAGAAGTGATGTGTATTGCGTCACTTCCAGGGTCACAGGTCTCATTCCTCGGCTGAAGTAGCTGAGGATGCAGCTATTTAAACAGAATCTGTGTTTTGAATAGTTGCATCGGAGGGCAGAGGAGATATTGGGGGTCTAATAGATGCCCAATGTTTCCATAAAGAGGACCTGTCACCTGGCCAAATTGGGACTTGAATGGTACTGGGTCATTTTAAGTGAATAAAAAGTATGTCTAAATGGTTTAAAAGAATAACAAGTCTTTATTAATACAAAATCTATATAACAAAATTACCAATACATGTTAAAATGGTTGGATGGAATTCTTTACAATGTACTCAAGTTTTAAATCGCCAGAACAGAAAATGAAGATGGTGAAAACCCAACGATGATGAAAATAGTTATTATTCTTTAGGGGTGCATAAACAATAAAGGAAGGAGATTACTTTCTTTGGAAGCTGTTAGTACACCTTAAAAGAAGAAACCGGATTAAAATATTGGTTGCATTTTGTCCTCCGAGTGTCACTGAGAGGCGTCAAGACCGACGCCCAACCCGTGAATCACTGGGGTCGGGTACTTCACCGTGAGCAAGGTGTAAGTGTGTATGCTAGAACTAGAATATCCATGCAATGTCAGTAACTTGTAGTTTTGTTGCACAGTCACCAAGGGTAATGGAAAATCCTATAAAGTGGCGCATATATAGTGTTGCACCACCTGCAAATTTTTGCCATACATATGGACATCACACAATTGTGATCTGTTCGTTATCCATTTAGGTAAATGCATGGGTAAAAAAGTCAGTTGGAAAGGGGGTCTATCCCAGGGACTTCAAGGCGTCTGAAGTGTTGGGATTAGTCTGTGCAGTAGGTCGCCTTTTTTTTGGTGCAAATAATTTAGGGATGTTGGTACTCTATTAGTTACTATCTTCATTTTGTCACCTAGCCATGTCATCACATAGTGGGCTTATTAGCCCATTTGTTATAGTAATAAAGTAAAAAAAAAGTGCAAAAAATAAAGTGAATAAAAATTGTTAAAACAAATAGAGCACCCCCGCACACGCCCCATTATAAAAAGCAAAAGCGTAGGGCAAGCACGTGTATGTAAACATCAGTTCTACCACACATGTGATGTATAGTTGCATAAGTCCTAGTTAGAACAATAATTCTATGGCCATAGTAACTGATGACCTGTAAAGGCTTTTCAAGCGTTGCCTATAGAGAATTTTTCGGACCACAGTCTTTTGCGAATTGACATGTTTGATATCTGTTTATTTGATGCAATCCCACCTCTTCTTCTTCTTTTTTTTTTTTTTTTTTTTTTTTTTAAGTTTACAAAAAAATTGGGTATAATATGTTTGTTTGCTCTAAAATTTAACTTGGGCAGGCCATACAATTTCTTTTCTGCAACCATGGGCAGGGGTGGGTGGGTGAAGGCGTCCCCGCTGCCAGAAGACATTTGATTATCGTAAAATAATCCAGCAGGCTGGTTGTACCCATGTTGATCTATCGATCAGCTTTGTATATGCAGCCTGCCCATTAACGATTCGAATCTCTGCCAGTTCACCAGGGACTGGCCAAGATTAGAACTGTGTGGTCAGCCTAAGTGTATTTTTTCATAAAAATATGCATTTGATAAATACCTGTGCAAATATCGTGCAACATAAACTGCAACTACCATTACCACCATTTTATTGTCCAGGCTTTCAGAAAATATATAATTTTTGGTGGGTTTAAATTGATTTCTAGCAAAAAATTCAGAATTTAATGTGTGCAGAAAAATTGGCCCAGGTAGACAGCAGGTAGTTAAGCAATAAGCCCGTTCACCTCCCTGCTCCCTGCCTGTGATGGGACAGTGATGGAGCAGTAGCTCTTTTGTGTTCTCTTATTAGTACATATGCATGCAACAGAGTTTAATTGACTCCTAGTAGTACTCCTCCGTCTCCCAATCTGTGTTCAACTACACAGAGGCAGATATCAAATCATAATCGGGTTCATAGACTAGTTTAATCTAAAAATACATTTAGTGAAAATGTAATAAACAAATTTAGTGCCCATAACAACCAACCAGATTTGATCTTGTACTGGTCTGATTCCTTTTGATTCGCTAAAGTGGTTAGTACCTGCTTGACCAGTTTGTGTGATCATTGTCCTTTACTGATACAGTATTTTGTTTTGTCTCTGTGGAGACTGTGGGTGGTTATCTGCACTGGAAAAGATAGTTCTTTTGATCTTTGATCAGACTGTATCAGCATGAACCTGATAACACAACCACTATACAGCTAAGGTATATGGAGGTACGAGAGTGGAATGCAGAGAGGGGTATGTCATTTAGAGTGCGCGTGTTGCCTTCAAACATCCAATGGGAAACCTCATTTCTTTATCGTACATCACGGGACACAGAGCGGCATAGTAATTACTATGTGGGTTATAGAGCTTACCTTCAGGTGATGGACACTGGCACACCCAAGACAGGAAGTCCCCTCCCATATCGGGAGTACCTCAGTTTTGTTGCCAGTGTCTAAAGGTGTTGGTCACGGTTAAGCATGTATTCAAGTTAGCTCTGCGTATGGTCTTTGAGGCCTAAAGGCGAGCTATTCCGGATCCGGCCTCGGGGAAGAAGATGTGGACCATCTACGAGGTTTGGCCTGTAATGCCTCTCTTAGGAGGGCTGGACCCTGGGATCCAGTACTCTGGTCAGACCCAATACCAAGAGGTTTTCTGGCAGGGTGCTGTACAGGTCCAGGGGAGTGGTGTTCCTTTCAGTAGGACCCCGGTCCCTGAAGCTCAAATGACGTTGCCCGCCAAAGGGGCGAAGTTTGGGCTGTCTGTTCCGAACAGGGTCCTGCGGCGGGGACAGGTAAGTGAGGGTCCCTGATGAACTTGGTCCAGCAGGGACCCTTCAAGACTAATGTGTTTGCCTGTATTTTACCTACATGGTATATTTCCCACTGTACCTGATGCCTAAAATACCTGAAATGTATTTTTCTTATGGTTCTATTGGACATTACGTAGTACCCCGGTTTGGCCACAGGAGGGAGATACTTGAGAATGTCTATATAGCTGGGCATACCTTCTATAAGTGTAATGCCTAGACAGATGGAGGAGCATTCTTCTATGTACAAGCTCTGCAGTATCCATCTGTAAAAATTTTACCATACCTGCTAGGGGGACCTGGAAACAGCGTTCTTAGACATGGCGCTGTGGTCTCCCTCTATAGTGTCAGCTAGGCTCCAATGTAAAACTGCAGCTCCCAGTGGGAAGCCTATGGAGGAAATGTTCTCCCCATTCCTTCCAGGGAGCGTTTCTGGCGTGCGCATTGACGCGCACGCGTGCTTCTGCGCATGTGCGGGCGTCCTCTGCGAGACATGCTGTAAGAGGACGGACACATCAGCAGAGCTCCTTGGTGACATTTATTTTTGATATTATATTGGGCACACTACAGGTGGTGATACAGGCATCCCCAAGGCACAGGGAGCGTTTCTGGCGTGCGCATTGGCGCATGTGCGTGTGCATTGACACGCACACATTGGCGCACGCGTGCTTCTGCGCATGTGCGGGCGTCCTCTGCGAGACATGCTGTAAGAGGACGGACACATGAGCAGAGCTCCTTGGTGACATTTATTTTTGATATTATATTGGGCACACTACAGGTGGTGATACAGGCATCCCCAAGGCACATTAGTTTAGTCACCTGACTAGCTCTGATGGCAAGCTTGTACGCTAGACTATAGCTAGTAGTGGGTGCATTTTTGGCTGTAAGTCCTTAGCTTGAGCTAGGACTATGCCTTCCAAGGGCTCTGGGAGTAAAAATCCTAAGAGGCTAAAGGGTTCACCATCTGGCTCTGAGGATCTGGGGCTTGCTCCTACCAATGTATCCTCCCCTGATAAATCAGAGGTAGTTACCCGAGGGGAGCCATCAGGAATGCTAGGTGCTGCGGCTGCCCTCAGTTCACCTGCTCCGGTGTATGTGACAGAGGAGGCCTTTACCTCTGCTCTGGGAGGATTAGAACAAAGATTGGCGGCATTAATCGCTTCCTCCCTGCCGGGAAAAAAGCGCGCCAGATCTCCATCTCCACCGTTAGAGTATCTAACCGCAAGGTAATTGTCTCAGGATGAAATTGATTTTCCTGCAGGGGATCAGGAGGATGATGCAGCCTCTGAGGAATCTACTTTAGAGGAACCGTTTTCAGACTCTCAGGCTGAAAGATTGTTAGTTCAGTCTTTAACAGACATGGTTCGGTCAGCTTTCAAGCTGCCCCTTTCTGAACCAGCAACTACATTGGTTTCTTCATTGGGCTCTTTGAAAGCCCCGCAGGCTAATGGTTCCTTTCCAATGCATTCATTGCTAGAAAATCTCATCTATAAGGATTGGGAACATCCTGATAAACTGTTCCTTCCTCCCAAAAAGTTTTCTGTGGTATATCCTATGGAGGAAAAGTTCACCAAAAAATGGAGCCTTCCTACTGTGGACGCTGCCATCTCCTCTGTGAACAAATCCCTGACATGTCCAGTGGACGATGTACAGATGTTTAAAGATCCAACAGATAAAAAGTTGGAAACCCTATTAAAGACTGCTTTTTCTACAGCTGGTGCTGTAACTCAGCCTGCAGTGGCAGCCATTGGCATCTGTCAGGCCTTGAAAGACCAGATGAAGCTGGCTTTAAAAGACATGCCAGTTCAGCAGGCGCAGGATTTAGCAGATCTACCTAGGGCTTTATGTTTTGCGGTTGACGCCATTAAAGATTCAATTCATCAGGCCTCCCGCCTTACGCTGGTGTTGGTACACATGCGTAGACTCCTATGGCTAAAAAAATGGTCAGCCGAGACGCCCTGTAAAAAGCTCCTGGCTGTATTTCCATTCCATGGGGAGCGGTTATTTGGCGAGGACTTGGATAAATACATCCAGAAAATCTCCAGTGGGAAGAGTACCCTTTTACCTGTTAAAAGGAAATTCAGGGGTCCTGCCTTCAAGCGGCCCACCTCGCCAGTCCCAGGAACTTCAGCCTCTAAGCAGTTCCGACGGCCTCCCCGATCCAATCCTGGAGGGAGAGCTCAGGAACAGCCACAGGGTAATAAAAAACCCTGGAACCGAAGGAATACTAAACCAGCCCCCAAGTCGGCCTTATGAAGGGTCGCCCTCACTCAGACGAGTGGGGGGAAGACTTCTGTTGTTTTCAGGGGCTTGGCGAGAGACGATCCGGGACAGATGGGCTTGTTGGAGTTACAGGAATTTCCTCCTCCTCGGTTTATAACATCAAACGTCTCAAAAGATCCAGTAAGGAGAAGATCTCTCCTTTCGGCGTTAGACCGACTATTATCCCAAGGGGTAATTGTGGAGGTTCCGGTAAAGGAACAGAGGTTGGGAGTTTACTCAAACCTCTTTACCGTTCCAAAGCCCAACGGAGATGTAAGACCCATACTAGATCTCAAAGGTCTAAACAAATTCCTAATCGTCAAATCGTTCCGTATGGAATCGTTCCGTATGGAATCAATTCGGTCAATAGCCGCCTCCCTACAAGGGGGAGAATGGTTGGCGTCCATCGATATCAGGGACGCTTATTTACATGTTCCTATATTCCCCAGTCATCAAAAGCTTCTACGCTTTGCGGTGGAACAACACCATTATCAGTTTGTGGCGCTACCCTTCGGGTTGGCCACAGCTCCGCGAGTGTTCACAAAGATCTTGGCCCCTCTGTTGGCCGACTTAAGAACTCGGGGAATATCTATAAGGGCCTACCTGGACGACCTATTGATAATAGATCAGTCGGCTTCCAACCTAAGGGTTGCTGTACACAACACGGTACAATACCTGGAATCCCGGGGCTGGGTCCTAAATCTGGACAAGTCGGCCTTGCAGCCAGCAAGAAGACTCGAATATTTAGGCTTACTCATAGACACAGACCAAGGAAAGGTTTTTCTGCCTCAGGCAAAAATCTCTTCCTTAAGAGAACTAATTCAAGCGATCTGTGCAAAGAGACAGCCATCCATTCGTCTTTGCATGCAGTTGCTGGGAAAGATGGTGGCCTCATTCGAAGCAGTTCCGTATGCTCAATTCCATTCAAGGAAATTGCAGAACGCCATCCTATCCGCCTGGAACAAAAAGGTTCAAGCCCTAGACTTCCCAATGTCCCTGGCGTCGTCAGTACGCAGGAGTCTATGTTGGTGGTTGGTACCCCAAAATTTACAAAAGGGAAAGTCGTTCATTCCAATCTCTTGGAGGGTAGTAACTATGGATGCCAGCCTTCTAGGCTGGGGGGCAGTACTGGAGCAATGTTCACTCCAGGGAAAGTGGTCGAATATCGAGAAGACCTTGCCCATCAACCTGCTGGAAATTCGGGCGGCACAGTTGGCCCTGGAATCATGGACTCCAAGCTACATGGGTCTCCTGTCATGATC
Source organism: Rana muscosa (assembly GCA_029206835.1). Taxonomy (NCBI): domain Eukaryota; kingdom Metazoa; phylum Chordata; class Amphibia; order Anura; family Ranidae; genus Rana; species Rana muscosa. The sequence continues at coordinate 148,921,728 of CM055125.1, forward strand.
CAATCAGACAATGCCACAGCTGTGGCATACATCAATCACCAAGGGGGCACCAAGAGCGGTGCGGCCCAGAAGGAGGTGAATCATATCCTGATATGGGCAGAAAGACATGTCCCATGCATATCCGCTATCTTTATTCCAGGAATAGAGAATTGGAAAGCAGACTTCCTGAGTCGGCAGCAGTTATCCCCAGGGGAATGGTCTCTTCACCCCGACATCTTTCAGACAATATGTCAGAGATGGGGGACACCAGATGTAGACCTATTCGCATCCAGGTTCAACAAGAAATTGAACAGCTTTGTGTCCAGGACGAGAGACCCGCTCGCTTGCGGATCGGATGCGCTGGTGTTCCCATGGGATCAGTTCGCACTAATATATGCGTTCCCTCCACTGCAGCTTCTACCTCGACTCCTCCGCAGAGTCAGGATGGAAAGGAGGCCGGTGATTCTGGTACCCCCAGAATGGCCTCGGAGATCCTGGTACGTGGAAATTGTAAGAATGTCTGTAGGCAAGCCTTGGACCCTTCCGCTTTGGCCAGACCTGCTCACGCAGGGTCCGATATACCACCCTTCTTTACAAACTCTAAATTTAACGGTCTGGCTATTGAATCCCACATTCTAAGAGAGAGAGGCCTCTCTATAACACAGTGGTGTCTACAATAATCAATGCTAGAAAGCCAGTATCTAGACATTATATATATATATGTCAAAAACCTAGCCTTAAGTACTATTAAGGAACAGGTTTCGGCCTTTATCGATATTTTTTCAAAGACCACTAGCTACACATTCGCTGGTAAAAATCTTCTTGCAGGGTGTGACTCGTATCAACCCACCAGTGAGGTCTCCCATATGTCCATGGGACTTGAACTTGGTTCTATCAGTTCTTCAAAGACAACCTTTTGAACCATTACTCCACATTCCTTTAGTGCTCCTCACCAGGAAATTAGTGTTCTTGGTAGCTATATCCTCAGCCAGGAGGGTATTGGAATTAGCAGCTTTATCTTGCAAGGCGCCATATTTGATTATCTATAAGGATAAGGTGGTTTTACGTACACGTCCAGCCTTTCTTCCGAAGGTCGTGTCAAGTTTTCATTTGAACCAAGCTATGGTTCTTCCTTTCTTCCTTCCTTCCTTCCTTCCTTCCTTCCTTCCTTCCTTCCTTCCTTCCTTCCTTCCTTCCTTTTTTCCCAAACCTAGTTCGGTGGAAGAGAAATTATTACATTCTTTGGATGTAGTAAGAGCAGTTAAAGCCTCTCTTGAAGCTACTGCTATGATTCGGAAAACTGATGTTTTATTTATTCTGCCAGAAGGCCCCAGAAGGGGCCAGGCAGCGTCGAAATCTACTATTTCTAAGTGGATTCGGCAGGTTATTATTCAAGCCTATGGTCTGAGAAAGAAGGTGCCTCCATTTAAAATTACAGCACACTCTACTAGAGCGGTTGGTGCTTCTTGGGCAGTGCATCACCAGGCCTCCTTGGCTCAAATCTGTAAGGCCGCAACTTGGTCTTCAGTCCACACATTCACTAAATTTTATAAGGTGGATGTAAGAGGTCATGAGGATATCGCCTTTGGGCGTAGTGTGCTGCAGGCTGCAGTATAGATCCTCATGCCTGATGGCGCCCAGCTTGTTATGGTATCTCCCTCACCTCATTTTGGCATTGCTTTGGGACATCCCACATAGTAATTACTATGCCGCTCTGTGTCCCGTGATGTACGATAAAGAAAATAGGATTTTTATAACCGCTTACCTGTAAAATCCTTTTCTTGGAGTACATCACGGGACACAGAGCTCCCACCCCTCTTTTGGGGACACTTATTGCTTTGCTACAAAACTGAGGTACTCCCGATTATGGGAGGGGACTTCCTGTCTTGGGTGTGCCAGTGTCCATCACCTGAAGGTAAGCTCTATAACCCACATAGTAATTACTATGTCGCTCTGTGTCCCGTGATGTACTCCAAGAAAAGGATTTTACAGGTAAGCTGTTATAAAAATCGTATTTTCAGTCCTTTCATGAGTTTCTGGTATTGGGAACATCCCAAATCTTGATTTCAATAAAGTGGTTGTGTGTGTGTGTGTGTGTGTGTGTGTTCTTTGTGTTTTTTTTTTTTTGTTTTTTTTTTTTTTTTTAATCCATAGTGATGTGCCAGAATTACAGCTTGTTGCATTATTACTCAGTGGACTGGTTTATGGTGAAAACATTGTTGGACCCCATGGTAGATGATGCTCCAAATTCAGGACTTTTTTTGTTAGGATTGGGTCATGCAGGATTACATTCTAGGGAGAAAATAAAAACTTCCAAAGCCAAACTCCAGGTTGAAATGGTAATCCAATTTGTCTGCTCTCTTCCTTCTCATTTGCCTCCCATCCTATTTAGCAGCCAGTAGGGAAAGAAGCAGGGAGAAGGGAGCAATTTGGTTAACTCAGTTGTGTATGTAAATGAGCTTCAACATTTCTCAGCAAAGCAGTTAGTATCAGCCTGCAGCTCAAGCGGCCTGGTCATGCTGCTGCGCTGTGAATTTGTTCCGTTTTTGGTCCTGTGTAAAGTGTGATTTTACTGCGAATTTCAGGAGTTGGACATAACTGCGATTGATGTTCTAGCTAATGGAATCATAATGTGTAAAAGAAAAAAAAAGGTGTTAACTTCCTGTGTACTTGTTTTTTGTGGAGAGTAGTGTGGTGGAATTCGCACATATTTGAACCAACAATGCGATTCCAGAACGATTTACACTGCTGTCTATGGAGACTAAATTCGCAACACTGTAATCTCGCACAAGACTTCTTTTTTTTTTTTTTTTTTTTATCGCATTCGTAGAGGAATCACAACGCATGTATGTGAACGACCGTCATTGAAAACAATGACTTTATGGATGACATGCAAATTTAGAATGTGTTTTTGACGCATTTCATTCGTTATGAACTCGCATCAGTGTGAATCGGGCCTAAGGTGTATTACTAGAGGGGTAACCAGCAGGAGGAAGGTCTTGATTCCTCTCTGTAGCTCTTTAGTTATTACTAGAGGGATCGCCAGCAGGAGGAATGAGGTCTTGATTTCCTTCTGTAGATCTTTAGTTATCACTAGATGGATCACCAGCAGGTGGAAGGAGGTCCTGATTCCTTTACATACAGTAGATCTTTAAGCCTAGTACACACAATGAGATTATTAGACAATTTTTTTTTTTTTGCATGATGGTCTTCATATCGAAAACTAATAGGTTACTAAAGTATGAAAATTCTCGTATGACAGAATAAAAATTCGGAAGTGATGTATTGTGTTTCCGAAGAAAACTGTTCTGATGAAACAAATATTGTACGATCTGGTATCGTAGGAGGAAAGTTTTTGTGTTTTTGTCCCTTCGGAATATTTTGGACAAAAGCTGTGTACTAACGATCAGATTATCGTACGATCGATTTGAAAGCGGTATTTTTGTACAATATTCTGATCTGGTGTAGGGCTTTAGTTAGACTTCATTTAGAATATGTGTGTCCTGTTTTTTGGTGACCTCACTTCCAAAAAGATGTTAAGATGGAACAAGTTTACAGATGGGCAAGAAAAATAGAGCAAGGTCTGGGGATAAAACATCAGGAGAGCCTTCAGGAGCCTAAAGGATTGAGGATTGCAAATGAAGAAATATGATTTGAAACATTTAAATACATTAAAGTAGAAGTCCACCCTAACACTAAAATCTCTAAATCTACAGGCATCCACGATCTAAGAAATCGCTATAGATACCTTTTTTTTTGAAGCTACTCTGGTCTGGTCTGGTCTGGTCCTCAGCAGCGGAAGCTGTGCAGAGGAGACAGCCGACAACGGATGGAAAGTGACAACATCCATAGACTTACTATGGGGCTTCCATTTATAAGCTGCATTCTCTGCACCCGCCTCCACAGCAAAGCCGCAGCTGACAGTTCAGCGTGGCTTCAAAAACGGTATGTATAGCGATTTCTTCTTTACAGGGATAGATGAGATAGTCTTAGATCGTTGATGCCTGTAGATTTAAAGATTTTAGTGTTAGAGTGAACTTCTACTTTAAGGGTGTTTAATAATGTTCAGGAGGGCAGTACTTTCAGTATGAAGCTGAGATCAAGCATACAAGGACATGACATCAAACCAGCAGGGGGAAACTTCAAAATTAATCTTAGGAAGTAACCATTTTACCGAAAGCAGTTGAGGCTTGCAATAGACTTCAAACAGAGTGAGCCAGCCAACAGCAAGAACATTCAAACTTGCTTGGGATAAACAATCTACTGTAAACCAAAATAAAAAAAGGGGGAAAAAATGGGGCAAACTTGATGGACCACTTTGTACTTTTCTGCTGTCACTCTTCAGTGTTTCTCTGAAAATGTATCAAATCTAAATTGGCATTATTTAAGGCCCCATTCACACTTGGCCGCTCTGAAAACGAGGGCAGAATTTTAATGTTTCTGCCCACGTTTTCAGAAAGGCATTATTTTTTAATAGCATCCCAAACCGCATACAATTTTCTTGGGAGAAAATGGGTGAAAATCGTGACAAAACGTGCACTTGAAAAAACGCACAACACCCGTGTTTCCCACTGCGTGAATTGGAATGGGGCTTTACATTTATCTGACAAATGTAAAGAGAAAATAAATAATGGGGTAGTGGCGCTACCTAGAAGTAGTCTCAGAATAAATTAAGAAGAAACCGGGGGTAAAACCCACCTACTTGAAACACAAACAGTGAACAAATTATAGGTGACCACTAGATGTAAATACAATCCTATATAAATGTGTGGACACTCAGAGGGTGTCTAGTGAATTATAGGTAGTAAATCATATAATGTGATAATAAGCCACCTCACATGGATAGACAGGTATGGTTGATGTCATAATTTTATGTTAACTAATGCATAGACCTAAGTTCTCCACCATATATATGGATCAGGTTAAGGATCAGATAGTCAGTCAGCCCATAAACCATATATGGTAGGTGTGCAAGTTAGGTTATGTAAGAGGTGCTGATAGCACCCTAATACCAATACATATTGCACATGCCCTTAAAGTATAGAGTCCAGGAATAAGTCCAGAGGAGATCCAATAGGCCGGAACAGAAATCTTCATAACATGAAGTTAATAAAGTGTGCAGGGGTTGCTCGTAAAACCAATGCCAGGTGCTCCGTAGTGACGGGTAAATCAGGTGACTGTTGTGATCCCCCACATGTGTCCCCACTCACCAGATCACGGCGCCCCTGCAGGGGCAGACAGCTTAGCAGTTAGACTCCACACCAAGGCTCCTGTTCCTCCTAATGGCTGCTCACCCGGCCTGTTCAGACCCACCTCTCCAGCTCTCTCCAGACAAGGTTAGACACTGATAAAGTCCTCAAAGAAAAAAGCAGAAAGCTCCCATAGTGTAGTAAAAAATAAACTGGTCTTTAATAAAAAATTGGCAGCACAAGCCACTAAAAACAAGCTACACAGTGCTTAAAGTGTACAGCGAGTAATACACATATAGAAAAAGCGAGCGCTAGTGGTCGCAGCATTCGCATCACCTGCGTTCAACTGCTAGCTCGGAAATCCGGAAAATGCAAAGAGAACCTTTTTACTAAAACACTGTACATTCCCATACTTGTTTTATTCCAGTAAGATTTTTTTTAATCACCATTGTGTAATATTTCCTTTTGCTGTAGATCTCTGTTCACAATGCTGTCTGATGTGTTTGCAGCCTCTGCACTTTCAATCGCAAACAGGTAACCGTGGCAGTTTTGCAAACTTTGCTTTAGATTTTTCCCGTAAGAAGTGGCCAGGAGCAATGCTACTTCTGAGCAGCAGTGGGAGGAATTAATAATCAATATAGGGCAGCACAGTGGCTAAGTGGTTAACACTTCCGCCTAGCAGCACTAGGGTCGTTGGTTTGAATCCCAACCACGGCACTACCTCCGGGTACTCCCAGTTTCCTCTCACACTCCAAAGACGTGGGTAGGTTAATTGGCTCCGGTCTAAAATGGCCTTAGTATGTGTATGTATGAATGTGAGTTGGGAACCTTAGATTGTAAGCTCCTTGGGCAGGGACTGTGTGTGTGTGTGTGTGTGTGTGTGTGTGTGTGTGTGTGTGTATATATAATCTCTGCTCAAAATTAAAGGAACACTTTTGAATCAGAACTCCTGGGATATTGATCTGGTCAGTGAAGTAGCAGCGGGGGAGGGGTGTATACAGAGGGGGTTGTTAATCGGTTTCAGCTGCTTTGCTGTTAATTGAAATTAATAACAGGTGCACTAGATGGGCAACAATGAGACGACCTCCAAAACAGGAATGTTTTTTCAGGTGGAGGTGTCTGCCATTTTTTTTTTCCCCTACTCATCTTTTTTGACTTTTTCACTAGTTTTGCATTTGGCTAGGGTCAGTGTCACAACTGGTACCACGAGGCGATACTTGGACCCTATAAAGGTTGCACAGGCAGTCAAACTCCTCCCAGGATGGCACATCAATACGTGTCATTGCCAAAAGGTTTGCCGTTCTCCCAGCACAGTCTCAAGAGCATAGAGGAGATTCCAGGAGACAGGCAGTTACTCTAGGAGAGCTGGACAGAGCCGTAGAAGGTCCTTAACCCATCATCAGGACAGGTATCTGCTCCTTTGTGCAAGGAGGAACAGGGTGAGCACTGCCAGAGCCCTACAAAATGACCTCCAGCAGGCCACTGGTGTGAATGTCTCTGACCAAACAATCAGAAACAGACTTCATGAGGGTGGCCTGAGGGCCCGACGTCCTCTAGTGTGCTCTGTGCTCACTGCCGGACACTGTGGAGCTCGATTGGCATTTTCCATTGAACACCAGAATTGGCAGGTCCGCCACTGGTGCCCCATGCTTTTCACAGATGAGAGCAGGTTCACCCTGAGCATATGTGACAGACGTGAAAGGGTCTGGAGAAGCCGCAGAGAACTTTATGCTGCCTGTAACATCGTTCAGCATGACCGGTTTGGTGGTAGGTCAGTGATGGTCTGGGGAGGCATATCCATAGAGAAGGCATATCCATGGAGGATGCACAGACCTCTACAGGCTACACAATGGCACCCTGACTGCCATTAGGTATCGGGATGAAATCCTTGGACCCATTGTCAGACCCTACGCTGGTGCAGTGGGTCCTGGGTTCCTCCTGGTGCACGACAATGCCCGGCCTCGTGTGGCGAGAGCATGGAGCCAGTTCCTGGAGGATGAAGAAATTGATTCCATTGAATGGCCCCTACGCTCACTTGACCTAAATTCAAAAGAACACCTCTGGGACATTATGTTTCGGTCCATCCGGTGCCGCCAGGTAGCACCTCAGTCTGTTCAGGAGCTCAGTGATGCTCTGGTCCAGATCTGGGAGGAAATACCCCAGGACACCATCTGTCGTCTCATTAGGAGCATGCCCTGATTGTTATCAGGCATGCATACAAGCACTTGGGGGCCATACAAACTACTGAGGACCATTTTGAGTTGTTGCAATGAAATTTCAGCAACATGGACTAGCTTGCTGCATAATTTTTTCACTTTGATTTTCGGGGTGTCTTTGAATTTAGCCCTCTGTAGTAGAGGTCGACCGATATATCGGCCGATTTTTTTTTCCGCACTTTTTAATTAATCGGCATCGGCCAATTTTTATTCTGAAAACAAAAGCCGATATATAAAAAAAAAAAAAAAAAACCTCAGCGCAGCTTGCAAATAACATCTTTCATAGAAGTCAATGCAAGTTGCCTGAAGTTTCCATGGAGGTGGAGTGACTCATCTCTGGGCAGCCTGCCAAGTGAGAGAAAAGAAGAAACATTGTATCTCTTATCAATGAACTGAACTCCTGTGTCTTTTATGACACTTGTAGCTTACAAGTAAAAATCCTGTATTTCTGCTAGAAAATCACTTGGAACCCCCAAACATTATAATATTTTTTTTTTTTTTTTTAGCAGAGACCCTAGGGAATAAAATGGCGGTTGTTGCAATATTTTATGTCACACGATATTTGCGCAGCGGTCTTTCAAACGCAATTTTTTGGGGAAAAAATACACTTTAATGAATATTAAATAAAACGAAAAACTTTTTTTTCGGCAAAGTTTTGATTACCTGTTTTTGTGCCTGCTTCCTGATTCCCTTACCGAAGATGGCGGCGGCAGCACGCGAGAGCCGAGAGAGAGATCGGCTTCGGGTGCCGACATCGCGGGCGCCCAGGACAAGTAAGTGTCCATATATTAAAAGTCAGCAGCTGCAGTATTTGTAGCTGCTGACTTTTAATATATTTTTTTTTTTTGGCGGAACTCCGCTGCTTTCACACTGGAGCGGGCAGGCGTTGGCGGTAAAACGCAGCTAGTTTTAGCTGCGCTTTACCATCATTTTAGTGGCGATATTCGGCTGCTAGCGGGACGCTTATAACCCAGCTAGCGGCCGATGAAGAGGTTAAATGCGCCCGTGTAGCACCGCTGCAGAAGCGCTTTGCAGGCGCTTCGGCAGCAGTGCCCATTCATTTCAATGGGCAGGAGTGGTGGAGGAGCGGTATACACCGCTCCAAAGATGCTGCTTGCAGGCCTTTTTTTTTTTATGTCCTGCCAGCGCACCGCCTCAGTGTGAAAGCACTCAGGCTTTCACACTGAGACTGCAGGGGAGCTGTTTTGCAGCCATTTTTACAGGTGCTATTTTTAGCCCAAAAGTGCCTGAAAAACGCCCCAGTGTGAAAGGGGTCCAACTGTTAGTTTTTTTTTTTTTTATATATCGGCCCAAAAACATCGGCATCATATATCGGCCATCGGCCGCAGCGATTTCTAAATATCGGCATCGGCCAGAGAAAAACCCATATCAGTCGACCTCTACTCTGTAGGTAGATAATTTTCATTTCCATCAAATGATGTGCCATCCTTTCATTGCTAACAAATTTCCCAGTCCATATCAGTATAGATATCCAGCATGAGATTTTGCCCTGTTGAGATCTGATGTGTTTTCAAAGTGTTCCTTTAATTTTTTTGAGGTGTGTGTGTGTTTGTGTGTGTGTGTGTGTGTGTGTGTGTGTGTGTGTGTGTGTGTGTGTGTATATATAATTTATTTTGTGCTCATAAGTTTACGTACCCTAGCAGAATTTATGATTTCTTAGCCATTTTTCAGAGAATATGAATAACACTAACTTTTTTCTTTCACTCATGGTTAGTGAAGCCATTTATTATCAATCAAATCTGTTTACTCTTATAAATCATAATGGCAACAGAAACTACCCAAATGACCCTGATCAAAAGATTACATACCCCCGTTCTTAATACTGTGTATTTCCCCCTTTAAAATCAATGACAGCTTGAAGTCTTTTTGTGATATTTGTGGATGAGGCTCTTTATCTTCTCAGATGGTAAAAATTTGCCCATTCCTCTTGGCAAAAAGCCTCCAGTTCCTGTAAATTCTTGGGCTGTCTTGCATGAACTGCATGTTTTGAGATCTCCCCAGAGTGGCTCAATGATATTGAGGTCAGGAGACTGAGGTGGCCACTCCAGAACCTTCACTTTATTCTGCTGTAGCCAATGACAGCTAGACTTGGCCTTGTGTTTTAGATCATTGTCATGTTGGAATGTCCAAGTACATCCCATGTGCAGCTTCCTGCTGATGAATGCAAATGTTCCTCCAGTTTTTTTTTTTTATGACATACTGCATTGATCTTGCTAATAATTTTGACCAAATTTCTTGTGCTTTTGTAGCTCACACATCCCCAAAACATCAGCGATCCACATCTGTACCTTTTCATCATATGCCTTGTTGACACCTCTCCAAATGTAGTGTTTTAGGGTTGTGGCAAAATGCAAAACCTTTGTGCCAGAAGGTTTGAGGCTTGTCTCTGTGCTGTTTGGCTTATTGTAAGCGGGATACTTTGTGGCATTTGCATAGTAATGGCTTTCTTCTGGTGATTTGACCATGTAGCCCATCTTTCTTCAAGTTCCTCCTGATTGTGCATTTTGAAACGGCCCCACCACATGTTTTCAGAGAGTCCTGTATTTCATCTGAAGCTATTTGTGGGTTTTTCTTTGCATCCTTAACAATTTTTCTGGCAGTTGTGGCTGAAATTTTAGTTGGTCTACGTGGTTTGGTTTCAACAGAACCCCTCATCTTCCACTTCTTGATTAGAGTTTGAACACTGCTGATTGGCATTCTCAATTCCTTGGATATCTTTGTATATCCCTTTCCTGTTTTATTCAGTTCAACTACCTTTTCCTGCAGATCCTTTGACAAGTTTTTTGCTTTGCCCATAACTCAGAATCCAGAAACGTCAGTGCAGCACTGGATGAAAGATGCAAGGGTCTGTCAGAAGTCCAGAAACTCATTTTTTATACACACAGACTAATTACAAGCAAACAGATCACAGGTGAGGATGGTTACCTTTTTAATAGCCATTCAAACCCCCTTTGTGTCAACTTGTGTGCATGTTATCAGGCCAAAATCATCAGGGTCATTTTGGGTAGTTTCTGTTGCCATTATGATAGATTTAAAAAGAGTAAACACAGTTGATTTATAAAACACAGTCATAAAAAAACTTAAATGAAAAAGTTCATAATAAAACTGCAGCAGCGCTACGGACAAAATGTTCATATGTGCGTCTTCTATATAGTTGAATATATAGGTGATGATGATAGTGATTGGTGAGTCTGGTTCTACTTGATCCTAGTTTCAGTGCTTCTTTCACCAAGGTGTAATTCACCGTGTGGGGGGTAAAACAATCCCCCTATGGGGATGCACTCACCAGATATTTGATCAATAAGGGCATATATAAACTATCATCATTCCATGTGACTGCAATCTTAAGTTTTTTGGACACCGCTTGCATATGTGAGGGAAAAAGAACAGATCCACATAGGTCAGTATTGTTTGGAAAATTTATTCAACAATCCCCAAAATGCCCCCTTTACAAAATGCGCGTACCCAAAATACAAATAAAACAGGCGTTGTATATAATGAGCGCTGTGAGCACTTTTAAACTTGCCACTTGATGAGCGCCCCTGGCGTCCTCCTGGTATTACAAGTCCTGGAGCGCAGACAGCGTCACTCCCGGTCTGCTTGGTGTGCTGGTCACGCCCTGACGTTTTGTCACTTCCTGACTTCTTCTGAGGGTGCCCTCAGAAGAAGTCACATGGAATGAGGATGGTTTATATATGCCCTTATTGATCAAATATCTGGTGAGTGCATCCCCATAGGGGGATTGTTTTACCCCCCACGCGGTGAATTACACCTTGGTGAAAGAAGCACTGAAACTAGGATCAAGTAGAACCAGACTCACCAATCACTATCATCATCACCTATATATTCAACTATATAGAAGACGCACATATGAACATTTTGCTGCAGTTTTATTATGAACTTTTTCATTTAAGTTTTTTTATGACTGTGTTTTATATGTACTTTTGATTTTTAAGCAGCTGCTGTTATCTTATATATTCCTATTTAGCGTCTATTTCTCTAGAGATTTTATCCATAAGCGCAGAGCGATACTGAGAAGGAGGGCCAGAGCATTTTAGTATCTTTTATTGAAACACAGTTGATTGATAATAAATTGCATCAGCCAAACACCAACCATGAGTGAAAGAAAAAGTTTTTGTTATCATTCATATTCTCTGAAAAATGGCCAAGAAATCATAAATTCTGCCAGGGTATTAAACTTAGAAGCACAACTGTGTGTGTGTGTGTGTGTGTGTGTGTGTGTGTGTGTGTGTGTGTGATATATAAACTTGTGTGTGAAGAGCTGTGCAAGTTGATGGTGCTATAATAAGTACCTGTAGTAAATACATTTAGTAAATCTTCTGTATGGCAATGTTAGTAAACGACCATTGTTCTTTGTAATAGTGTGTAGTATGTACATTATTGATAACCCAGCCACTGCTATAAAAAAAAAAGGTAGCTACATCTTCCAGGGAATAATCAGTTTGCTGTTAAGTCACCTTGCTTGGAATAAGAGTTTCTGATAATTTACTCCAGGCTATAAACTCGGCCTGTGTGAGTCCTGCCGGTTTTAAACTTGTAATACCTGTTCTGGGCGTAGCAATCGGCTATTTGCAGCTAAGGAGGACATAGCACTGCACACACATTATACTACATTACTGTACATTGTGTACTCTTTTCAGCTGATGTAGTTCAATATTGCTTATTGTCTAAAGATAGCGTTCCCTTGCAAATTACATTATACAGCTTGTACATTGATGTCAAAATTAAAAAATGTAAACCACAATAACCTGTAACAACCAATCGGAAATGTGTCTTTTTTTTTTTTTTTTCAACCTGACTAATTATGTTAATGAAATTCTATTTATGTATGGCCAGCTTAAGGCTGTCAATAAGCAGACCTTTTACACCTTTTGCTAGCCTTCAACTTTACATTTTTTGCGTCCACTTCGTGGTTCCCCTGAAGGCATTAGTGACATAGCCAAGCAGGTGCCTCCTGGGAAGGCAACCTCCCTAGTGCCTCCTGGGAGATTCTTAACCTGCAAAATCTTGCAGTATTCTGATACTGCATATGTGACAAGATGAGTCTCTCATGCTGTGTACAGCATTAAACTGATTTTCTGTTAAAAAATAAAATCTTCCTGATATCTTGCGAACGGCAATAATATATAATACATTGCACATAATCAAGTACACTTGCGTATGTCCACGCTGCCTTTCCTTCTTGTGGATCCTTTTTATAGGTTTCCTCTGTGCAGCCAGTGTCCCTTCTCCCACACTGCCTTTTTAAAAATTATTTCATCCTGTGCATGCGCAAGATGAAACATAGAACATCATCCATATTAACTTGCGCTTGCGGAGGAAAAAAAACTGAAGTTCCATTCCATCTTGCACATCTGCAGGACAAAATACTTTTCAAAAAGGCATCATGGGAGCAGGGACACCAGCTGCACAAAGGAAGCCTAAAAAAAGATCCACAAGAAGGAAAGGTAGCGTGGTCATACAGTATCTCAAAAAAGGGAGTACACCCCTCCACATTTTTGTAAATATTTTATTATATTTTTTCATGTGACAACACTGAAGAAATTACACTTTGCTACAATGTAAAGTAGTGAGCGTACAGCTTGTATAACAGTGTAAATTTGCTGTCCCCTCAAAATAACTCAACACACAGCCATTAATGTCTAAACCCCTGGCAACAAAAGTGAGTACACCCCTAAGTGAAAATGTCCAAATTGGTCCCAAAGTGTCTATTTTGCATGGCCACCATTATTTTCCAGCACTGCCTTAACCCTCTTGGGCATGGAGTTCACCAGAGCTTCACAAGTTGCCACTGGAATCCTCTTCTACTCCTCCATGACGACATCACGGAACTGGTGGATGTTGGAGACCTTGCGCTCCTCCACCTTCCGTTTTGAGGATGCCCCACAGATGCTCAGTAGGGTTTAGGTCTGGAGGCATGCTTGTCCAGTCCATCACCTTTACCTTTCTTAGGAAGGCAGTGGTCATCTTGAAGGTGTGTTTGAGGTAGTTATGTTGGAATACTGCTCTGCGGCCCAGTCTCTGAAGGGAGGGGATCATGCGCTGCTTCAGTATGTCACAGTACATGTTGGCATTCATGGTTCCTTCAATTAACTGTAGCGCCCCAGTGCCGGCAGCACTCATGCAGCCCAAGACAATGACACTACCACCACCATGCTTCACTGTAGGCAAGACACTTGTCTTTGTACTCCTCACCTGGTTGCTGACACACACACACTTGACACCATCTGAGCCAAATAAGTTCATCTTGGTCTCATCAGGCCACAGGACATGGTTCCAGTAATCCATGTTCTTAGTCTGCTTGTCTTCAGCAAACTGCGGGCTTTTTTGTGCATCATCTTTAGAATCGGCTTCCTTTTGGGATGACAACCATGCAGGCCAATTTGATGCAGTGTGCAACGTCTGGTCTGAGCACTGACTTCAACCTCTGCAGCAATGCTGGCAGCACTCATTCGTCTATTTCCCAAAGACAACCTCTGGATATGACGCTGAGCACGTGCACTCAACTTCTTTGGTCAACCATGGTGAGGCCTGTTCTGAGTGGAACCTCTGTTGTTAAATCGTTGTATGGTCTTGGCCACCGTGCTGCAGCTCAGTTTCAGGGTCTTGGCAATCTTCTTATAGCCTAAACTATCTTTATGTAGAGCAACAATTTTTTTTTTTTTTTTTTTAAGATCCTCAGAGTTATTTGCCATGAGGTGCCATGTTGAACTTCCAGTGACCGGTATGAGAGAGTAAGAGCGATTAAAACTAAATTTAACATACCTGCTCCCCATTCACACCTGAGACCTTGTAACACTAACAAGTCGCATTAAACCGGGGAGGGAAAATGGCTAATTGGACCCAATTTGGAAATTTTCACTTAGGGGTGTACTCACTTTTGTTGCGAGTGGTTTAGACATTATTGGCTGTGTTCAGTTATTTTGAGGGGACACCAAATGTACACTGTTATACAAGCTGTACACTCACTACTTTACATTGTAGCAAAGTGTAATTTCTTCAGTTTTGTCACGTGAAAAGATGTAATAAAATATTTACAAAAATGTGAGGGGTGTACTCTCTTTTGTGAGATACTGTAGGTAAGTGTACTTGTTTTATATGCATTGTATTCTGTATTATTGCTGTTTTCTTGCAGGAAGTATGATATGGCACTTGGCCAAGGATTGAGTTGTTAACCAGCAGGTTGAACAATAAATACAGACCACGCCTCAAATGTGTGGATGGGGGAATCATTCCCACAATGATCAGCGCTGCCGGCTATAGCCGGTTGCTCTGGTTGAGTGGCATTTATAGGAAGGGTGGTTCTACAGAAGTCAATCAGTAGATCAACTTCTGTACCACCACTGTCCCCATACATGGATTGAGATTTGTCTGGTCCCTCCTGATCCAGCCAAATTTCAATCCATGTATGGCTGGCTTTAGAGGCTTTTGTGGCTATTTTTTGGGTGAGTATATAGACTTGTGATAAAGGCTTGCAGTTATCTGTATACATTGAATGTAAATGTCTTATCTCTTTTGCAGGCACAAAGCCACATCCTTCCTCACTGTGGGGGCGTTGATGTCCACTTTAATGGAGTAGTTGATTGTTTTAGACAAATTGTGAAGATAAAAGGTATTCTGAGCCTTTGGAATGGATTGACTGCTAATTTACTGAAGGTGACTTTATTTATTTTTTAAGTGTATGTAAACGCTAACCGTGAACATCTTATTTGCTCTCATTTGGTCTGTAAAATATCCCATTGAATGCA
Organism: Rana muscosa; assembly: GCA_029206835.1. NCBI lineage: Eukaryota > Metazoa > Chordata > Amphibia > Anura > Ranidae > Rana > Rana muscosa. The sequence goes on from CM055125.1 coordinate 148,936,902, forward strand.
TTTTTTTATATCTGTCCAACAAATGTAAAAAAAAAAAACTGTTGATCTTGTCAGAAATTCAGAGCTGTCCTGTTCCTGTGTTATCTCGTAATCTAATCAGTCAAAATTAACTTGCTTCTTTTGGGTGCATTCACACTTGGGAACACACACACTCAGCAATTAGATGCAAAAACTCCAGCGGGGGTTCCCGTGAATAGCTGCAACTGGCAGCCCTATTGAAAGCAATGGCAGTCTGCCGACTTCTGCAGCTAAGCGCTCCACTACTCATGCAGTAATTGCATGCAAGTGATCGGCCCTAGCCCCAGACTGCCTGTGTCTAGAACCGATTACATGTGGGCGCAATTATCTGTAGGAGCCAACAACCTCCCAATGCTTTCAATGGAGCTTCCTCTCGAAGCTAATCATGGGAACCCCCCTGGGGTTCTCACATCTGATTGCTGAGCATGTGCATTTACAAGTGTGAATGCACCCTAAAATTGCAACCTCCTTGTCTGCTGTGGAGAGGTGGAGTATACCTATACTTCAGAAAAAGACAACTGGGCAGAGCTGACACAATTCCTTGCATTTTGGCAAAAAATAAAAAAGGCAATGGGGTTGATTTACTAAAACTGGAAAGTGCAAAATCTTTGTGCAGCTCTGCATAGAAATCAATCCGCTTTCAGTTTTTTTTTTTTTTTTTTTTTTGGTCAAAGCTTAAGTGAGTAAGCTGAAGTTAGTATCTGGCTACCATGCACAGCTGCACCAGATTTTGCACTCGCCAGTTTTATTAAATCAATCCCAATATGTTGTTGGTTCACAATAGAGAATTAGGGGCTGAGTGTATTTCTACAAGGCTTTTTAAGGCCTGGGCTCACAGGAAGTAGGCTAAATGGCACTGGGTGTCATGCAGCTCAGAAGAAGAATGACCTGAATTTAGAAACTGGGTATGTTTTGTGAGGGACAGTGTCAGAAATCGGGTGAATATAGCAGCCGAAACTACTTTTTCTTTTTAAAGAGCTGCACAGGTAACCATGTTGTGTTTTGAGCCTTGGCTTTATAGGCCCAGTAGGTAATGGTAATGTTTGAGAGTGATCAGAATGTGTGTTGTCTGACCACTCACTGAAATCTATGGGCACCTTTAAAGGACTTGTAAAGTCCTAGAAGTTTTTCACCTTAATGCATTATATGCAAAAACCTTCTGTGCTGCAGCAGCCCCCAGAGCCCCCCTTTTTCTTACCTGAACCCGATCGTTCCATTGACGAGATCGAGCCCAGCAGCTCCTGCCATTGGCTCCCACTGCTGTCAATCAAATCCAGTGACACGGGAGCTGAAGCAGCAGGACCCAGGAGCGCCCGCGCGGAATGCGGCCCTCCGTGGGGGTTGGGCGTTAAAGAGGGGGGCCACGAGCGCTGACTGGGGACCCCAGAATAGGAGGATCAGGGGCCGCTCTGTGCAAAACGCTTGCACAGAGCAGGTATCTATGACATGTTTAAAATAAAAAAAAAACCTTTACAATTACTTTAAGGCCTCATTTACACAACAATAAAAGTACTCATACTTATGATCTAAAAGATATCGGGTTGAGCCGTGGGAGCCTGCACGCAGATCTTATGTCTGACTTTCCTGCATATGGGATGCTAGCTGTCAGACTGATTACAAACCCTTTCCCATTCACAATTTTTTATTTATTTTTTTGCTTTTTTTTTAAGCCATGATAAGCTTGTGCCAGCCTCATGCTTTCTGCTCCATGCCCTTCCACTCCTCATTCAGTTGAACTTGTAAGACCGGCACTCTGCCTTCATGAATATTCACACTCTCAAGACTGTGAAAGCCTTAAAGTGGTTGTTAAGGCTGAAGGTTTTTTACCTTCATGCACTCTATGCATGAAGGTAAAAAACCTTCAGTGTGCAGCTGTCCCTCAGCCCCGCTAATACTTAAGCCCAATCTCGATCCAACGATGTGCAGGAGACCTGAGGCTCTCCCGTGTCTCTCCCTCCTGATTGGCTGAGATGCAGAAGCCATTGGCTTTAGCTGAGGCGTGGGGCGGGGCTGAGCCTTGCTCTCTGTGTCTTATGGACGCAGAGAGCCTGCGCGGGAGCAAGCACACACGAGTGCCCCCACAGCAAGCGGCTTGCTATGGGGGTACTTGGCAAGGGCCCAGAGCATCAGCTGGGAACCTTAAAAGAAGAGGGTCGGGGCTGCTCAGTGCAAAACCACTGCACAGAGCAGGTCAGTATAACCCGTTCTAAACTTTTTCTTTTTATAATCACATTAAGCTGGTCAAACATTATACAATGTTCTTATTCAATCTCCTTTTAGATTTACCTTCAACTATGTAGTGCAAGGTCCTGTCTGATTGCATACAAATTGAAAGTGTTTAGGTTTGACCTCCATATTGTATGGTTTTGATAAATCTAAAGGAAAATTGTATAATGCATGGCCAGCCTTACACAATACCTGCACAATTGTAATGTAGCAATGAATGTGCCTGTGCTGTACATAATGCTGTTCTGTGATTTTTAATTTTTATTTTTTTTCCCCCATGTGTATGGTTAGGTACACATGGGTCAAATATCGGTCGGTTCAACATGAACTGGCTGGCATTCGGTCAGTGTGTACAGCTGTCTTACTGACGAAAGCTGGCTGCGAGCACTGATCAGTGTGTTCTTGGGGGGGTATAGTGGAGGAGACCGATGCACTAACATTGCATGTGTTAGTATGGCGCTCTCTCCCACTGGGTTGAACGACAAAAAAATGTATGCGTGCACCAGGCTTTATGCTAACAAAGCATTTAAATATATATGAACATGGAGTATAAATTGAATTAAAAGCTGCATAAAAACTTTGCACAAATAGCCATTTCCCTCTTCCTCAGCATGTTTCTGCACGCCATGGAAAGGTTCTCCTAGCCCATTCTGTAGTTTTCCTGGATCTTTACCTTTGCACATATTGAAATTGCAATCGGAGATATTGATGATAAAACAAACTTCCAGTGAAAACCAAATTATTATCCACTAATGCTTCTTTCTTTTTTTTTTTTTTTTTAGATTTTTCCTTATTACGGTTTAATGTTCAGCACTTTTGAATGCTGCAAACGGTACTTCCTGTATCAAAATGGTTACCTTGTATCCCCGCTCAGCAACCAGCTGATGCCGGGAGTGGATCAGAGTCTGGGGCCCTGGGAACTGCAAGAACTGCGCAAGTTTCTCCGGCAAAAGAACATCGAAAACAGAAATTCTTCTTTAAAAAGCTAAACCCGAAGGACAGGAGAATACTGTAATGCTAAATTTGTACTTTTATACCTTACATGTAGGTGTACTGGGAGATTATAGTATTTATTTTTTGGAGCAACAGCTAGAAGACTGGTCTATGACTGACTAATTGTGATTTTATTCATGGATTTTTAAAGAGGACCTCCCTTTTTGCTTTGCCACGTGTTCAAGGAACACCTCCACCAATATGAAAACCTCATTCTAAGTATCAGATTGATGTCATCTGATTCTAGGAGACCCTTGTACAGCTTTTAATCCTACTTAATGGAAGATCCTTTTCCTGCTTTACTAGTTTCTTATTACAAATTTGTATTCATATGCTGCAGTTTTGCCCTGGGGGGGCATTGAGTTAATGGCTGATCCAGTCAGAGTACCGTAACTAAAGATTTATAAAAATACTAGTAACACTGTAATATTATATACAGCTATATTCAGAGTAGGGGTGCAGCCACCTGCTAAAAAGCCCTTTAAACTTATACTAAAGTCTACTTTTTTTTTTTGTTCCGATCCTTCTCTTCTGGGGTCTCTTTGGCTCTCCTGCCCCCCGTACTGAGTGCCCCCACAGCAAGCAGCTTGCTGTGGGGCACTAGAACCAAGCCACAGCCCCCTCTTCTCATTTGCCCACTTACTTTGACAGCAGTGGGAGCCAATGGCAATGGCCAATGGCATTCTCAGCCAATAAAAAGAGTACCGGGCAGCCGAGTCTCCTGCAACATCGCTGGATCTAGATGGGCTCAGGTAAGTATTTGGGGGGGTTGCTGCACACAGAAGGGTTTTTATCTTAATGCATAGAATGCATCCTGTCCCCCCTCCCCCCCCGAAAGGTGCCAATTGTGGCACCGGAGGGGGGGGTTGGGAATCCGATGAGCGGAAGTTGCACTTTTGGGTGGAACTCCGCTTTCAGGTCGCCACACACATTACAATCTGATTTATATCTATAACACTATAGTACAAGGGCCTGCCTAAGTAGATACAAATTGGTTAGATTAAGTCGGTGCTCATATTAACCGCCCGCCGCACGCAGATGTACGTCTGCAGCATGGCATGGGCAGGCAAAAGGACGTATACGTCCCCTTTAAGAAGCCGGCATTGTGGACGCCTGCGGCGCCCGTTGCGAGCTCCGTGACTCCGACCGTGGGTCCCGCGGACTCGATGTCCGCGGGCATACCTTCGATCGTGTCACGGTGAGGAAGAAGGGGGGAAATGCTGATGTAAACAAGCATTTCCCTAGTCTTCCTAGTGACAGGACCGTGACCACAGCTTCCTGTAATCGGAAGCGGTGATCACTGTCATGTCACACACAGCCCATCCCCCCTACAGTTGGAAGCACTGAAGCACTCTCTAGGGCACACTTAACCCCTACAGCGCCACCTAGTGGTTAACCCCATTCACTGCCAGTGTCATTTTCACAGGAATCGGTGCGTTTTTATAGCACTGATCGCTGTAAAAATGACAATGGTCCCAAAAATGTATCAAAAGTGTCCGCCATAATGTCGCAGTCATGATAAAAATTGCTGATCCCCGCCATTACTAGTAAAAAAATAATAATAATAAAAATGTCATTCTATCCCCCATTTTGTAGATGCTATAACTTTTGCGCAAACCAATCAATATATGTTTTTTTTTTTACCAAAAATATGTAGAAGAATATGTATCGGCCAAAACTGAGGAAAAAAAAACGTTTTTTTTATATATTTTTGGGGGATATTTATTATAGCAAAAAGTAAAAAATATTGAATTTTTTTTTTTTTTTAACTGTTGCTGTATTTTTGTTTATAGCGCAAAAAATAAAAACCACAGAGGTGATCAAATACCACCAAAAGAAAGCTCTATTTGTGAGAAAAAATGGACGTCAATTTTGTTTGGGAGCCACATCGCACGACTGTGCAATTGTCAGTTAAACCGGCACAGTGCCGAATCGCAAAAAGTGGCCTGGTCTTTGGCCAGCAAAATAGTTCGGGGCTTAAGTGGTTAAATCATTTTGGTAACTCCAAAGTTGATTATATGGTCAGATTGTACTGTGTATGGTAACCCTTAGCTCAAGTGTGACATATCTGTATTGTAGTGAACCTCATGTCAGTACTTTGAACTGCCATTATCTCCAGTGATCAATCGATTCCAAACTTTTAGATTCTACTTTAATTATCCCAGGGGTGGTATGAATTTGGTGAACTCAAACATTACTGTTTTATTTAAGAGGTGTCAGTAGTGTATCGGTTAAAGACATACCAGTAATGGTAATGTATGAGCAGTAAAGTCTTCTTTGTTGCTAACAATGATTTTTCAACACTTTGTGTAATACATGCTTAAAGCGGCTTTAGACCCCAAATCAAACATTTTACTATATTGCAGTTTACCAATTCTTAGATGTGATGGCTGCATTAGTTTTCTCTTTTAGGCTATCTTCCCTTTATTTTCATCTGGGGATCTGGCCAGTAAGTCTGTTCTTTTTCAACAGAACAAGCTTTTCGTTGATGTAGCAATTACAGGGTTGAGACAAACCATTTAACACTGACGGGATGCTTACAATGATCGATCAGCTTTTATTTATTTATGTAAAACCTTTATTCTAAAGGGGGGAAAAAACTGTTTGCTGTAAAGTCTTATACAGCTTTATTATACTGTGTTAGTGTATTTAAATCTGCTAAAACACTGAGTTGTGTACACAGTCACGGTTGCTGTGTATTTGTTGTTTACAACATCTGTTGTCAAATTAAAGTCCTGATCATGTTTGGTCAAATTTTTGCAGTGAAACAAAATTTGAATAGAAAAACAATTATATAGTGGAACTTCACCCCCTCCTCCTTTACATTTGGCAGTGTTTTGGGGGGGGGGGGAGTGGGTACCTTATTTTGACAGGTACCCACTCCCCTCTGGCTGGATCGCCATGGCGATCAGCTGCAACATCCTCTGGTTCCTTCACATACATTGCAGTGTCTTCTTGAGCACCCCAAAATGCAGTTTTTACTATCTTTGGCTAAAAGTGTGCCAGTTTATAGGGGTGCTGAAAATGTGTCCCCTAAATGTGTGGCAGGGGGGGGTGAGACAGTTCCTGACTGCATCCCAAAGTCAGTATTTACATATCGGAGAGACCCAGATTTTTAATGCAGCTTTTTATCAGCGCAAATGATCACTTTAATATACAGTAGTAAGATTATCTCTAGTATGTAGTTATTTTGCAATTAAAGTACTGACTGAGGCTGAGCAGGTTACCGGGGCTAAGATCGGTGGTCACTAGGGTTGTCCTGATACCACTTTTTTAAGATGGCGTACAAGTACCGGTACTTTTTTTTAAGTACTCGTCGATACCAAATACCAATACTTTTTTTTTAATGTCATGTGACAGTTTTCAAAGCACAATACAGACTAGTGATATCTTCTGGCACTGATAGTTGGCACTTATAGGAACTGATGGGCAGGCACTGATGAGCACTGATTGGCAATTGCTTGCCTGGCATAATAAATGACATGAATGATGAGAGGAAAGAGGATTTTGCAATGCTATTTGGCATATAGCATTGTAAAATCCTTCCTTTCCTCTCATCATTCATCATATAGTATATGCTGTGACACCCATCTTGGTACACCCTGCACTTGGCCGCAGTAAGCAGCAGCGGACATCTCGTTACACCCAGCCCAAACTATATGGGCTGGTTGTAACAAGATGTCTGCTGCTGGCTTACTGCGGCCGAGTGCAGGGTGTACCAAGATGGGCGTCGGGATGTTCAACCTCTGACAGACAAAGAATGTCACTTCCATTACCGAATGTGACAGCTCAGGTAACCAATTCTGATGGAACACGCGGCTGCACCCTTGCCCCGGCCAGCTAACCTAGTTCCACTGCTGCCAGCCTGTTGAGGACTTGCTCTCCACTCCGCCCGCTGACTTCTGGTTGCTAGCAACGCCGCCTCCATCCCAGGTATCGGGAGCATTTGTGCGAGTACAAGTACTCGGTGTTGGTATCGGGACAACCCTAGTGGTCACACACCTCTAAAGACTGGGCCTAAATCAGAGATGGTTAAGTACAATTATTTGTTTTTTTAAATTCCTGTATGGTACAAAACCTATTAAATAGGTGAAAGGCTGCTATAACATTTGCACAAACGAGTTAACCAATATTCTATTTTAAATGTTCTTCTTTTTATTTTTGTGGTAATGTCTATTGTAAAACTTGTATATGGTAAAATATACTGTAGCTAGTAGTTGTTCAGCCTGTTCAACATTAATAATGTATTTTTTTCGTTAGGGTTTGTACACCAAAAGAAACGAACACTGTGTAAAAAAAGTAAGGCTAGGACTACAAAGTAGGGCTAAAAAGTAGGATTGTGCCAACACTAAGCATTTTCCAATGCTCCAATACCTGAAACCTTTTGCGGTTCGTTCTAAGACCATACAAAATTAATGGGCTCAAATTGCACTGCAAAGAATCGTATGCGATTTGAACAGAAATGCGGTGCGATTCTTGTACAAATTACATTCCGTACCCCCACCACTCCTGTGTGAACCCAGGTTTGTCATAGTGATTACACCCTGGGTTCACACAGGAACAGTGTGGGAAACCGCATGTGATTCAGACAGGAACCGCGCCACATTTCTGATCAAATCCCATGCGATTCTTTGCAGTGTGATTTGAGCCCATTCATCTTGTATTGGCTCAAACCGCACCACAAAGGTGCTCGGTATCGGCGAGTACTAGGCTGAAAGTATTGGTTAAAAGAAAAAAAGTATCCGTGCAATCCTATTAAAAAGTAAGGCTAGGGTGGTTCTGTTACAGCCCGAGAGCAAGCAGGCTTTTTATTACAGAAGACACATGCAAAGTCCCTTCTGCAATAAAATACTGTCTTCTAGAGCTGCACGATTAATTGTTTGAGGGTCGCGATCTCGATTCACCCCCCACGATCTCCAGGCTGGATGACCGCGATTTTCTTAAATCCCCGCCAGTTCCACGTAACCAGCGTGGAACACAAATTGATCATAGAGCGTGATGCATTGAAACTGTCTCTCCTCTGCTTGCACACAGCCCCACCTCCTCCTAACCCCACGCTGTGATAGACAGAATGCGGGTCCAATGCTGGGATGTGTTCTGTCTATCACAGCGCGGGGTTAGGAGGAGGTGGGGCTGTGTGCGAGCAGAGGAGAGACAATTTCAACATACGGGCGGTGAGTTTCTATAAGAAAATGTGTGTTGCTGTCCGTTCTCCCTTCTCCCCCCTTTCCCCCCCCCCCCCCACATACCACACTTGGCTGGCTGTCTTCGGGACTCCGTCCTCCCCCCCTCCTCCTCCCCCCCCCCCCCCCG